>ML855230.1:12551-27191 GCA_009831015.1 Picea engelmannii | reverse complement strand
GTAGGAGGTGCTATTCCATTTCTTTTGAGCACAAATACCCCTATCAAAAGTCCAAGGATCCAGTTTTTACAATATTTTCTCAAAAATAATTAATTAATTAAATAATTAAACCTCCAAACTTAGGGAAATTTAATTAAAAGTTATTTAAAAAACAAAAAAAAACCTAGACTCGACGAAGTTCCGCGAAACTTTCTATGATGTCTTGCATGGTCATTTACAATGAATTCCCTACATAGTTAACCAAAACATAAGCCCACTGCAACGCCGTTCACCACTTTGGAGGACATATGTAAAGTTTGGGAAAAACTCAAGGGAAATCATTAAGGCTGGAAGGCCCAATGATAACCTGAGGATAAAAAACCCTCGGTGAAAGGAACTCTCCCAGTGAACCGATGCCAAGGTAACTGACCTAGACATGACTCATGCAAACTTATTACATTATTAACCCACGCAGGGGTGCGGAAAATCCAAGTACAAAGATAAGTGCTGGGCCAAACACAACTCCGTAGAACCAAAAGTCTTCAAAAATATGGGCATCTGATGATGCATCTCTTCATGGCGCATGAGTTGACCACTGGTGCTAAATGGGCGGTCAACATATCCCACGCAGGTGAGCGGAAATTCCAATTACAAAAATATGTGCTGGAGGCCAAAAATGCCTTGTAGAACCAAATAGTCTTTGACTTGGTAGCATCTGATGATGCATATCTTCATGGTGTATGGAGTTGACCCCCTAGTTGAATAGGTGGTCAACAGAGGCGATACGCTGCTTCTTCTTCTCCGGGTCCTTATTAAAGAAAATCACTAACCGGTATATTAACTCCACCACCACCTCAGCAGGTATAGATATGTTTTGGAAAATATACAGATTTCTTACCCACCAGATAAAGTAAATTAAAATGCATGGTAAAGAATTAAAATCTTTACATGCTTTTTCCTTGCACCAGGCGTCTAGCCATTCTTCCATATTTCCATCAAAGGGAATAAAAGGAATTCCGACCTTCAACGATACTAGAGTCCATACCCAGATGGCGAAGGAGAACCGGAAGAAGAGATGAGAGGCAGACTCACCCTGTATAAAGCATAGGGCACAACGATTCAGACTGATCCAGCCTCTTCTGCACAACACATCGCAGGTTAATATTTTCTGTTCCAATGCTAACCAAAACAAAATCTTCAGTTTTTCAGGAGCTTTCCATTTCCAAGAAATTTTCCTCCACCATTTTGTATCTTCCTCTGCATGCTCTTGAGCCAATGCCAGACATCCTAATTTGACTGTGTAAATTCCATATTTTTTGTTTTTAGCTCAGACTATGGAGTCTGGCTCATCTTCCTTTAGGAGAATAAAACCTTGTTTCAGAGCGGCCACAAAATCTGACCATTCCACTGCAAATTCAGCTTCTAAACTTAAGTCTGCCACTGACTTCCATATAGTGCTTCCTGAGATATTCAAACCTTGGCTCGCAGCATCTTCAAAAGAAAAAATGCTCAGTGCATGAAGTTTTCTTTTCAGACATTCGAAGAGTTTATAATTGTTTTCTGAACCTTCCCAGGGATCTTCTCTAATTCGGACGCTTCTCCCGTTGCCTATTCTCTAGGCCGACCAAAATCCAATTAGGGGGAAAGCATCAGCCATCGCTTTCCAGCCATTAGAGATTACTGACACTGATTTCCGAGGACACCTAAACCACTCTTCTATAGCTTTTCCTGCAAGATATTTGGAGGTGAGAACTCTTCCCCATAACATTTTGTTCGAGAGGAGCCTCCAAAGGCTTTTGGATGCCAAAGCTTTACTGAACCAGAACAAGTTGTGAATTCCCCATCCTCCATAGTCTTTTGGTCTTGCAATCTTTGACCATTTAACCAAGGGGATTCCTTCTTCCTGTTTCTTGCAAGACCATAAAAATTTAAAACTTGCTTTGTGAATTCTGGTTGAGATAACTTTTGGAATCTTAGAAATAGTTGCCAGTCTATCTTAGCAATAGTTGCCCAATAGACTGGAATACTACAAAGGACTGATTTGATTAAAACTAGGCGCCCCCCTCGAGAGGAAACGATTCATCCACACATCAATTCTTAATTGAACTTTTAAGGCCAGCCACATCTTATCTGCATACCCATATGAATTCTGCTTTAAAACAAAGCCTAAATACTTGATTTCGGCATCTATGTTCAAGACTTCGAAAGGGAATTGGGTTTCCAACTACTCCTTTGCTTCAACATTCATCTCACAGAACCCGATAAAGGATTTCCTACTGTTTAGTTCCATCGCAGTAGCTGAGCAGAACAGGGTCAAGATAGCTTTTAAAGAGCGGGTTTCTCTGATAGTACATGCACCAAAAAGCATTACATCATTGATGAAAAGCAAATGAGTAATAACTTCTGATACCGAAATCTTAAGTCCTTATAATGCTCCTTTGTTTCTTGCTTCTTGAATGAGACGACTCAGACCTTTTGCCACAATTACAAACAAAAAGGGAGGCATTTGTGGCGGAGCCCTTGGGAGGAGCAAAAATAATTTGAAGGAGCTTCATTTAAGAGAACTGCGAAAGATGCTAATTCTATACAACCCATCATCCAATTTACAGTGCTTAAATTCATACCCATCTTTATTAGGGAAAGTGTTAGGAAGGTCCAATTGACCTTATCATATGCTTTTGAGAGGTCCAGTTTTAATAAAAAGGAGGGAATTTTCTGAACTTTCATCGAATGAATGGCTTCTTGGGCTATAGACACTGCATCGTGAATTTGGCATTTGAACAAGAAACCAAACTGTTCTTCAGAAATGTTATTGCTGAGGATAGGCTTGATTCTATTTTCTATGATCTTGGAAATTATCTTGTATACCAGGTTGCAACAGGAAATAGGTCAAAAATCAAAAGAGCAAGAGGGCTCAAAAGATTTAGGAATGAGGGCTAAAAAAATCTTATTAAGAGGATCGAAAATCCGCCTAGTTTCCTGAGATTCTAAGACTACTTTCAACAAATCTTCTTTCAGAAAGTCGTAAAAGCCCAAATAAAATTCCACTTCCATACCATCCGGACCAGGGCTTTTAGACTTTTGGAAAGCAGATAGAGTGTTAAAGATTTCCTTCTCAGATACTTTAACCATTAAAACCTTATTCATCTCCTCCGAAATTTTAGTGGGATAAAGATCGACGACTCTTAGAATTTCCTCTATGGGATAGCCCGACTTCTCTTTAAACAAGGAGATGAAGAAATCACTCCCTGATGAGGCCATCACCTCATGAGAGGATACTGTGGTTCCATTCATATCTTTGATCTCACTGATTCTATTCCTTGCTTTCTTGTACTGAGCAAAACTGTGGAAATATTTTGTGTTACTATCTCCCTCCTTTAACCATACCGCCCTGCTTTTTAGTCTCCACCTTTTTTCTTCCAGGAAAAGGAGATCTTGCTTCCGAGTTAAGAGAGCTCCCAACTACTCCTCATCCTGGCTTAAAGACCCGGTCGATTTTTCAGTCGAGAGAATTTATGGCCTTCTCCGTGTCACAAAGACATTGTTGTGAACGCATTTGGAAATCTTTTGCCCATTTCTCTGTTAAATTTCCCACCTTTATTAAATTGTTGTCGAACAGATTCATGAATAAGGAG
The DNA here is from genome assembly GCA_009831015.1 of Picea engelmannii. NCBI lineage: Eukaryota > Viridiplantae > Streptophyta > Pinopsida > Pinales > Pinaceae > Picea > Picea engelmannii. The sequence goes on along the minus strand of ML855230.1, from coordinate 23,577 downwards.
CCTTCTGACCTAGTTGAAGGGATCCATTCTTTTAAAACCAGACAACGAAAATCCTCTTCCTTCAACCATGATTCATTTAATTTAAGGGAAAAGATTTTGCCTTTTCAGGTTTCACTTAAGTCAAAAAGATGATTTTTTGTCACTAAGGAAAAAGTGACTAATTATTCACTTTGTGGGTGAATGAGGGGACATAAAGTGAACTTAGGGAACTTAACCCAAAGTGGGTTTGTGAGTGAGATTATTGTGGGATGATCTCAACCTTTGATTAGAGAATGGATGGAGAGATCTTAGCCATCCAGCTCTTAGGTTTCCTTATGGAGGTTCAAGAGGGGGGCATAGGGCCAAGAGAGGCTCATTCTATCTTTTGTTCACTTGGAGAGGAATAGGAGAGCAACGAAGATGGGAATGGAAGCATTGGATGAGGGTTTCAAGGAAGCGTCCTTCCATGGAGGGCTCTAGGAGGCTTTGGCTTCCATTGTTTTGTGGTGTTGATGCTTGCTTGGAGGAGAGCACACTATAGGAGGAGGGCTCACATCTAGCAGGGAGGTCTTGCACTTGTCAGATTGCTAGTTGGAGAGTCTTGTTGGAGAGGTAGCACACAAGGTCAGATTTGTGTGCAAGGGTTTCTTCTACAAGGCTTCAAGGAGCAAGGGCACATGCTTTCAGTGGGATTGAGCAACAAAGGAGAAGGGTGCACCATGCTTGGGCGCATTCACCTTCTTGGACTTGTATAGCAGCTTGAGAGGGGCTTCCTTTGTATCAGGTTCATTTGTTTCATGTACTTGTTGTATCTCACATTTTTTACATCACATATATAGACTTATATTCCAAACTGGTTTTCCCAGCGGGGATTTTATCTAGGGTCGTGTTGACCAAAAACTCTTGTGTCTTATTTTCATGTATGCTAGAGTTTATAACAACATTATTTCAGTTGTAAATATCTAGAGGTGTGTTATATATTTGAGGTATGCATGTGCTAACCTATGGACTACTAAAACTACATGCTAGAGCACCTTAAAAGCTTATGTAACCATAACAAAACAACATAAAAGTTCCTGAACAGTTTGCTGTTATAAAATGATAGAAAAAAAGTATTAGACAGTTGAAACTTAGAGCCAACTTCAGGTCAAAGACAAACCTAGTTGGCCGCCTGTTAGGACCTCACTTTTCTTCATGAGGTTCTCCTTGGCTTCCTTCAGGGTCTCCTAAAACCATCTTGGTTTCCTCTTCCTTGAAGTAGTCGAAGGAGAAGTAAGATCCCAAGAGACAGTTCAGAGAGAGAAAAACACCAGAGAGGCTTGGGTCCTATTTGGCGATGGTGACGAGTATCTCAGATACATAGCCACAAACATTTGCGCAGGCAGCTGACCAACAGGTTTGGCGAGAGGCCATGCTAGAGGAGTGTGACTCCATTATGCACAATGATGTTTGGGAGGTGGTTTCGAGGCCAGTGGGGAAGTCAGTTGTGACTTCCAGATGGTTGTACAAGACCAAGTATGCTACAGATGGCAGCATAGAGAAACACAAGGCCCGGTTTGTGGCACGAGGATTCTCTCAGGTAGAGGGAGTTATTATGATGAGACATTCGCACTAGTTGCGAGATACACCTCCATTAGGATATTATTGCCATAGCGACAGAGATGGGTTGGATGATACATTAGATGGATGTAAAGACCACATTTCTCAGTGGCTTTATTGAGGAGGAGGTGTACATTGAGCAACCATAGGGGTTCGAGGTGAGTGAGAGAGAGTCTCATGTGTGCCTTTTGAGAAAGGCACTATATGGTACGAAGCAAGCTCCCAAAGCTTGGTATTCACGCATTGACACATATTTGCTTCAGATGGGATTTGAGAAGAGCGATGTTGATCCTAACCTCTATTACATCATTAGAGGTGAGGACACGCTCATTCTCATTTTGTATGTGGATGATTTGTTCATCACGGGAGCGGAGCATCTCATAGCTGAGTGCAAGCTGGGATTTGCATCAGAGTTTGAGATGAGTGACATCGGTTTGATGCACTATTTTCTGGGCATGGAGGTATGGCTGGAGGAGGGTCACATCTTCCTAGGACAGGGGAAGTATGCTGCAGACATTTTGAGCAGGCTTCAGATGGAGGACTGCAAGCCTATGTCGACTCCCATGGTCATCAACTGGAAGAAGCTTAGTGCTTCAGATTCCCAGTTGGTGGATGCTACAGTTTATAGACAATTGATCGGATCGTTGATGTATCTGGTCAACAATCGACCAAATATTTGTTTTTCCATGAACACTCTCAACCAACACATGGTAGAGCCGAGGAGTGTTCACTGGATTGGGGCAAAACATGTTTTGAGGTACATTGTAGGGTCGGTTGATTATGGCCTGGACTATATCAGAGGGGATGGAGTCAGTTTGGTTGGCTACACAGACTCAGACTGGGCAGGATGTGCTACTGACAGGAAGAGCACCTCAGGGTATTGTTTTGGGTTGGGGTCAGGACTTGTTTCCTGGTACAGTCGGAAACAAAATTCAGTTACTTTGAGTTTAGCCGAGGCAGAGTTTATGGCGACCAGTCAGGAAAGTTGCGAGGCCATTTGGCTTCGTAAGATGCTGGTAGGATTATTTGGTCAGGAGTTGCCTCCGACTGTCATTCACTGTGATAATCAAAGTTGTATCAAACTCTCTGAGAATTCAGTTTTTCATGATAGGTCGAAGCATATGGAGATCAGATATCACTTCATCAGAGATTGGGTTCAACGAGGGGCAGTACAGTTGCGGTATATACCGACTGACGAGTAGATTGCATATATTCTCACCAAGGCCTTGCCAAGGGGCAAACATGTCTACTTCAGAGACAAGATGGGCTTGGTGAGAAACACTTTCCTCGGTAAGAGTGAGTGTTGAGATTTGGGTACCTTGGGGAGTGGTCCCCTTGTGGTTTTGAGTCTTTAACCACAAGTGGGAAATACTTTGGTACTATGTACCTTGTACTTTATGTCTAATTCAACTTTGACTTCACTTAAGTCAAAAAGTTGAATTTTTGTCACTTAGGCAAAAGTGACTAATTATTCACTTTGTGGGTGAATGAAGGGACATAAAGTGAACTTAGGGAACTTAACCCAAAGTGGGTTTGTGAGTGAGATTATTGTGGGATGACCTCAACCTTTGATTAGAGAATGGATGGAGAGATCTTAGCCATCCATCTCTTAGGTTTTCTTATGGAGGTTCAAGAGGGGCGCATAGGGCCAAGAGAGGCTCATTCTATCTTTTGTTCACTTGGAGAGGAAGAGGGGAGCAATGGAGATGGGAATGGAAGCATTGGATGAGGGTTTCAAGGGCGCCTCCTTCCATGGAGGGCTCTAGGAGGCTTTGGCTTCCATTGTTTTGTGGTGTTGATGCTTGCTTCGAGGAGGGCGCGCACTATAGGAGGAGGGCACACATCTAGCAGGGAGGTCTTGCATTTGTCAGATTGCTGGTTGGAGAGTCTTGTTGGAGAGGTAGCACACAAGGTCAGATTTGTGTGCAAGGGTTTCTTCTACAAAGCTTCAAGGAGCAAGGGCGCAAGCTTTTAGTGGGATTGATAAACAAAGGAGAAGGGCGCACCATGCTTGGGCACATTCACCTTCTTGGACTTGTATAGCAGCTTGAGAGGGGCTGCCTTTGTATCAGGTTCATTTGTTTCATGTACTTATTGTATCTCACATTCTTTACATCACATATATAGACTTATATTCCAAACTGGTTTTCCCTGGGGGGGTTTTATCCAGGGTCGTGTTGACCAAAAACTCTTGTGTCCTATTTTCATGTATGCTAGAGTTTAGAACAACATTATTTCAGTTGTAAAGATCTAGAGGTGTGTTATATATTTGAGCTATGCATGTTCTTACCTATGGTCTACTAAAACTACATGCTAGAGCACCTTAAAAGCTTATGTAACCATAACGAAACAGCAGAAAAGTTCCTGAACAGTTTTCTGTTATAAAACAACAGAAAAGAAGTGTTAGACAGTTGAAACTTAGAGCCAACTTCAGGTCAAAGACAGACCTAGTTGGCAGCCTGTTAGGACCTCAGATTTCTTCAATCTGCTCCAAGCTAAGGCGCCTTCACTGCTGAGAAAAGAGGAAAGAAAGCATTGGAAATGGTAAAAGCTATCATGGAAAGCAGTGGTAACTTCTTTTGTCAGTCAGATGTCTTCTAGTTAATGCTTTATGGGGCTTTTCCTCTCTGGTCGACCTGCTCTTTCCATTCTAACTGCTGGCCAAAAGATTTTTCTGCTGTTAAGATGAGCTTTTACTTTATTTAAATGGCTTTTGCCCAGGTCGAACCTCCCAGTCTGACTGCTGCTTCCAAGGGAATAAATCTGGAAGTACTGCTGTTTATATGTCTTTTTTAATTCATTGAATCTAAAGCTTTTGTGAAGGGTCGAACTCATGCTTTACGACCTTTTTCCTATCAGAAAAAGAAAGAAAGCTCTTCTGACTGCTCACTTAAAGTACAAGAAATATACCCCTTTTAACTTCTCCAAACTTAGCAATTTGATCTCATAAAAGACCCAGACCCTCTTCTTATACCTTCATACCTCTGAGTCAATCTTGTTGCTCACTGTCTGTCTTGATAGAACTTGATGGCTCAGCCAACTATTCAAATGCAAATTCTGTATCAACGTACTCATTCAACATCATCATGCAAATCATGTCACCTGTGAAGCAATTTGTGGCGTATACTTTTGACTTAACACTGGTTGCCTGTGGGATGGTATTCCTCTTATGGGATTTCCAGTAGGTGTGATCTTTGATCGCTGGCATAGTTTTGGCTTCATGATCCCAGTAAAGTTGACCTGTATCCTATAGAAAATGTTCCCCTCATCCCCTGACCTGTATTTCTGAATCAGATGTCTAAGATATTTTCTTAGAGTAGCCCAATTTAGTCAACCATTTAATGATTTCAACTGGCTGAACATATTAATTTCTCCTTCTCATTTATAATGCGCCTTGGGAAATATATTTCTGGGACTGTCTTTTGACATCATTCATGTGCTAAAGATCATAGGCAGAAGACAATTGAGTGAATAGGAATTGGTCTTTAATTATTCTGAAAGCAGCATTCAAACATTTGCTGAAATGAATAGATTTTAGCTCGCAGAATATTCAGAATTATTGCAGTCCATTCCTTTGATGCTGCCAACACACATTCTTGAAAATGAGGTTGAAACATGGCCTTTCATGAGATGAGATTGCTGTCAAAGAGACGAGAATTATATTGCTGCCATTGCTTGATCCACGATAAAATTAGTTAGCCCACAATCTAATACAACCCCTGTTGATCCAGATGCCCTTTATCACTGCGCATTTATAGCTGTTTTCCTCCTCTTCAACCGAATCCCACCTCCAGCGAACAAAAGTCTGAAACTGGAAGCTTCTCCTTGCTGCCACGAAAACCCCTCTTTTCTTTTAACAAATAATAACAATGCTTTCAAGGGAGTGACACTTGACTTTGTAATGGGCTTTTATAAAGTTGTGATAAAGTGGTTTTTTTATTAAAGTGACTTTTTAAAAAAGTGTACCTTCTAATATTAGAGTGACTTTATCTCATAGAGTGCACTTATGTTATAAAGTGAAAATGTACTTTAATATTTTAAGTGATTTGTTTTTGAGGGAATGAATCATGTCCCTTGATCTTGTAAAGGCAAGATCAGATCTTGGCCATTAGATCTAGGGTTGGAGAAGGTGAAGGGTCACTTTTAGATTTTAAGAGAATGCATTGGGTAGTGTGCAAGACACATTGAGAAGAGTTTGAGAGAGATTTCCGAGAGAGCTTGAGAGAGGAAAGAGGGCAGCTAGGAGGGCTCATTTCCCAAGAGTGATTGGGCACAAATCCCAAGGAAATTTTCTGTGTGAGAGTGCTGTAACTTGCTGCTGTTGTAGAGGCCATACTGTACGGATTCATACAGTCCGTACAACAGTGAGGAGGGTGCGGATTTCGAGGCAACATTGCTTAATGGAAATCGAGACAGTTTTCTGGTGTGCTGTTGGTGTTTTTGGGCAGTTTTTTTGTTTCTGTTCGTGCAGCTGCTATTTAGCACAGATTTTGAGGTGCTGAAAGAGGATAGGGCTGTACAACAGTACGGATTTTCTGGGCACGTTTTCCAAGGCAGAAAGTTGGCACTGTTGGGTGCTGTAAGTTATTTCTCTTGGTTGTAAATGTATTGCTTCTGCTGATATATCTTTCCTGAAGCTAATAAAATCTCTCTCTCTCTCTCTCTCATTGGGTTTCCCTACATTGGGGTTTTCCCTGGCATTGCCTAAATTTCTGTGAATTTCTTGGTTGAATCGTTGTTGTTCATTGTGTTTATTCCACTGCAAAATTGCTTAGCAATGTGTATTTCTGCTTATGGTAATTTCTAAATGTAGGTTTAGACATTTCAGAGTTCATAGAAGACAATTATCTCTAGGTTGCTAAGTGTATGACAGATTTTAGTACTTGCTGATTTTGTCATTTAATTTCTACATGGTATCAGAGCTTGGGCTCTGAGTGACAACGAGCAGTGAGATTTTTGGACAAGGGTTGAAGGGGGGAATCTGTTGTTTGTTTTCCTTTGAAGAGTGACAGGGAATATGGCTGCATGCATTAGATTTGAGGATCGGTTGGATGGCATTTCCAACTATTTGCAGTGGAAGGTCCGGATGTCAGCTGTTCTTAAGGAGAACAAGATTTGGAACTATGTCAGTTCTGTTGTTGTGGCTCCCACATCAGATCCTGTTACTTTGGATTTGCATGAAGTAAAGGAGGCCAAAGCTCAGAGGATCATTCTGGATGGTGTGAAGGACCCTCTCATTCCACATCTGTTTGAGAAGAAGACAACTTTTAAGATGTGGGAAACTTTGAAGAATTTATTTGAGGCTAAGAATGCCAATCGAAAGATGGCCTTGAAAGATAAGCTGCATGACTTGAAGATGGTTAAGGGTGAGGATGTTGCATCCTATCTTACCTGGCTAGCCCAAGTTAAGGACGAGTTAGCTGTAGTGGGAGAGATCATCTCAGAAGCCGAGTTGGGGAGGATATCCTTGAAAGGCTTTACAAATGAATGGGATGTCTTTGTGAAGTGTGTGGTGGGTTGAGAAAATTTTCCAGATTGGAGCACGTTGTGGGACGACTTCACTCAGGAGGAGATCCGGATGGGGTCTCAATAGCAGTGGTCATAAGGAAGACAAAGCTAAGGAGAATGTTGCTCTTGCTGCAAAGGGCAAGAAGAAAATAAATTTTGGGAGGGACTTGAGTAAAGTCAAATGTTACTGTTGTAACTAGTTGGGGCACCTTTCTTCTCAGTGTCATGAGAAGAAGAGGAAGGAACATGAGGGGCCTGAGACAATTGCTACAACAACCATGGAGGACTTTTCTTCCAAGTTTGATAATGAATTTTCTTTGGTTACTCTAGTATCCAGTGTCGGTAGTGGAGGATTTGGGGGTGATTTCAGATGGATTGTTGACAGTGGAGCCTCTTGTCACATGACGGGAATCTGGCGAGCATTCCTTATTATCACAGAGACAGGTCCTGACTGACTGGTGGATAGTGAAGGTGGTATGGCGCGAGCTGTACGTGGAATTGGAAGGGTTAGATTCCGACTCGAGTATGGAGGATTCCTAGAGCTTGATGGAGTTCTCTTTGTTCCAGGGTTGAGGGTTAACTTGCTCTCAGTCTCAGCCTTGGAGAATGATGGAATCTGGATATTGTACATTGGTCAAGAGGGGACATGTATTTATCTACAGGGAGGGAGTGGACCCGGTGGAACCACAACTGATTGGTGATTGGGTGGGTAGGTTGTACATGTTGCGAGGACAACCTTCAGGATATGATTCAATGTCGGATGAGGAGCAGGAGGCTCCTGAGACTGCGGTGGGCCCAAGAATTTAGTCTTGCATTCTTAGAGAAGAGAGGGAGGCTCTTCTGAGCACTGGTAGGAGACTCAATTGGTGTGATCAAACCGATGCTCAGGGTGGAGTGATTCTCCTAGGAGCTCAGGGTTCAGAGTAGCTGTCAGGAGGATGTCTTCTGGTTCGAGTTCTGTGCATGTGTTGAGGATGGCTCCAGGTTTAGAGGGTGCTCCTACTGAGAACAATGTTATGGGATCGAATGATGGTGATGGCAACGAGTACATCCCTCACTAAGAGGGAGTGTTAGCTTTTTATCTCGGGAGGTACTCCGCATGTTTGTCTTGTATGCGGAAGTAACCTTGTACCTACACTACTAGACACTTGACTTTGTAATGGGTTTTTATAAAGTTGTGATAAAGTAGTTCTTTTATTAAAGTGACTTTTTAATAAAGTGTACCTTCTAATATTAAAGTGACTTTTTAATAAAGTGTACCTTCTAATATTAAAGTGACTTTATCTCATAAAGTGCACTTATGTTATAAAGCGAAAATGTACTTAAATATTTTAAGTGATTTATTTTGGAGGGAATGAATCATGTCCCTTGATCTTGTAAAGGCAAGATTAGATCTTGGCCATTAGATCTAGGGTTGGAGAAGGTGAAGGGTCACTTTCAGATTTTAAGAGAATGCATTGGGTAGTGTGCAAGACACATTGAGAAGAGTTTGAGAGAGATTTCCGAGAGAGCTTGAGAGAGGAAAGAGGGCAGCTAGGAGGATGCATTTTCCAAGAGTGATTGGGCACAAATCGCAAGGAATTTTTTTGTGTGAGAGTGTTGTAACTTGCTGCTGTTAGAGAGGCCATACTATACAGATCCGTACAGTTCGTACAACAGTGAGAAGGGCACGAAAACTGAGGCAGCATTGCTGCATGGAAATCGAGGCAGTTTTTGGTGTTCTGTTGGTGTTTTTGGGTAGTTTTTTGTTGCTGTCCGTACAACTTCTATTTGGCACAAATTTCGAGGTGCTGAAAGAGGGCAGGGCCGTACATCAGTATGGATTTTTTGGGCACGTTTTCCAAGGCAGAAAGTTGGGACTATTGGGTGCTGTAAGTTGTTTCTCTTGGCTGTAAATGTATTGTTGCTGCTGATATATCTTTCCTGAACCTAATAAAATCTCTCTCTCTCTCTCTCTCATTGGGTTTCTCCACATTGGGGTTTTCCCTGGCATTGCCTAAATTTCTGAGTATTTCTGAGTTGAATGGTTGCTGTTCATTGTGTTTATTCCGCTGCAAAATTGCTTAGCAATGTGTATTTCTGCTTATGATAATTTCTGAATGTGGGTTTAGACATTTTAGAGTTCATAGAAGACAATTATCTCTAGGTAGTTAAGTGTAGGACAGATTTTAGTACTTGCTGATTTTGTCATTTAATTTCTAGAACAAGAATATTCTCTCACCCCTTACTCTTCCAAACAGAGGAATCTCACACCACACCTCCATTGCTCACTTGGAACCATGACCAACACTTGCACCTGCCAAAAATATTAAGCACTAGTTATAGACATGTCTAAAAAAGGCAGTTTTTCCCAAAAAGCAAAAAGCGGGAAAATACTGATTTTGGCCAAATGGAGTATTAGCCCATAATTACAAAATGAAAAAAAGTGACTAAAAATGATTATCTGAGAAGCAAATGAAATCAGTTCCATTGGATTTGCTTTTTCACGAGGATCAAGAAAATGTGGTCATCTTTGTTAGGTGGGCCTTGGATCTCTGGATACTGAAAAAAAACATGCCAAAAATCGTAGTTTCCCGGAATCTGATAAAACTGAATCTGAGAGGAACTTGAATTAATGAAGATGCCTGGAAGTATCTAGAATGAGACCAGTGTGATGGAGTCTCACTGGAACTTAACCTCAAGTGGCAATAAGTGCTACTGGGGGTTAGATGATAGTTTTAGGCGGTAGATGTTTCATGATGTTGTTGATGTTTCCTAATGACTTGGTGTGTTGATGTATGATGTTGGTGTCGCTGGAGGGGGTGTTCTACATGGTCCTCATGTGTTGGATGTGTGATAGGGGACACACTTGATGATTGGATTGGTTAGCACTTTGTTATGTCCCCTTCTGTTATGATGTAGCTATGGTGGAATCATTCATGTTGCCTTTATGGGATTTTCTTGGGTGATATAACTTAATGCTGTAACATTTGCTAGACATCACCTAGGGGGAAATGTGTTCAATGATGTTAGTACCCTCATTGATGTGTTATTTTCTAGGTTTGAGTAGAGGGGGATGGGGGGTACTATATATGATTTGATGGTGATCTAACCTTTTTCCTAAGGTTGGATGATGACTTTGGTTGTAATAATCCCTTGTTGCTGGTGCACCTTAGGTTGGGCTTTATGTTTTGTTGTTATCATGGTGGGGTTTTGCTAGGGAGAACATATTTTATTTAAATGGTACAACACTTTATTAGAGTGCACCCCTCATTGGCACACATATTCATGGTGATTTAATTTTGTTGGTGACTAATTGGAGGGAAAATGTGGCTATATTTGAGCATTAACCTTTGTGCACACATGTTGAGGTTGATTTAGTTGTTCAATGGTTAAATTAATTAATTTATCCATATTAAGGTTAATAGCTTGGGCACCCTACTTCATTGGCTTACTTTTCATACTTGAAGGGGGAAGATGTTGCATTACATGCATTTACGTGGTCATCTTACTATATTTGGGCATATCCTTGGAGGGCAAACTTGTGGAGACACTTCTTACTATTCTTGGAGGTGTATATTTATTTATTTCATGAGTTTTGGCATGGTCAAAACCCTAATTCATCCTTTTCTCCTTGCATTTGTTTTGTTGAAGGTTGTCCACTTACTATTTTGGGGTTTGACTACTTCATGTTGCACATTCATTGGTGGAGTTGATTGCCTTGGGATTTACACATGTGGATTGGTTGCATGCATCTTGTGGACCACTTTCTATTTTTGGAGGTTGGTTATGGACCATTCTCCTAGGAGGAATATTTTGTTATTATATCTCTCGTGCAGCTTGGAGGATGCACCTTGTGAACTCTTCTAGGTGGACCCTTGAGCACATCCTCCTAGATTGAAGAGTATCTTTTTATATTTTGCATGCATCCATTCTTGGAGGGCGAATTCTATGTCGACCT
>ML855229.1:8781-21318 GCA_009831015.1 Picea engelmannii | reverse complement strand
ACTTGCATGTTTAATAATATTTTATAAACTATTTAACTCAAAAATTAATATTTAAATTCAATAAGATATATTAACCTATAATCATAAAAGTGAATATATATGAAATAGTTTAATTGAAAGAAATATTAATATTAAGGTAAAGTTAAATATAAAATACTTCAAAATTTTCAAACAGATATTATTTTACAAACTTATTGTATAAGTTTTTATAGGATTTTGTTATTTTTCCTACACACAATTTCAAGCATATAATTATATCTTTTGTAATATCATATAAATAATAAATATTACACAGTTTCAAGTGAAAAAATATTCACAATATCTAAGTAAAAGAATATTTATAAAATCTCATATTGAATATAGTGAAAATGGTGCTTTTAATAAATAAAATACTTTGACATAAATTTTAGAGCACATGATATTGAACAACATTAARCTAAGTAACTWTGTTATAAAGTAGAAAAAAAAAAGTAACATACACATTTCAAAATTTAAATGAATAAAAATTGAAAACATAATTTTCAATAAGAAAAAAAAAGTTTCATATACGTTTCAAAATAAAGATTGAAAAATTCCAAGTAGATTCGAGCCTTTTCTATGTTACCAGCAAAAAAAAAACTATACTGAAACTATACACATGGCTCAATGAGTTAGTAGTTTTTATGTGAGAGAGGTTTGACTCTATGAGACTAGATAGCCCAAACTCAAAAATAGGTCCGCGGTTGGATGCTCAAGGCTTTCTTGCCCCAAGGAGGATTTATTTCCCCAAGGAGGGTGATAGATCCAACCGGTGGTTTGATTAGCTATAAGAGAAAGTTTGGTTGTACTATTTTTTTTTTTCATAATGTATCAAATTCAAATTTGAATTCAAACTTGGTAACTCTTCCTTTTGGTTGGTAACTCTTCTTTTGGGTATGGAGTCTAACGGGAGGTCCTAAAACACAAAAATAATAATGGCATATTTTTTCATTGAGGGGTGATAACACTTCTATGTGACCATATTATTTCCCTTCTAAATTCGAATTTAAATTGGAATGTTGGAAGAGAAAGTTTGATTGTATTTCTTTTTTTTCATATTGTATCAAATTCAAATTTGAATTCAAACTTGGTAACTATTCCTTTTGGTTGGTAACTCTTCATTTTGGTATGGGGTCTAACATGAGGTCCTAAAAAAATAAAATCACAAGGGCATATGTTTTCACTGAGGGGTGATAACACTTCTCAGGGACCATATTATTTCCCTTCTAAATTAGAATTTTAATTAGGAAGGCTGGAAGAGAAAGTTTGGTTGTATGCTTTTTTTTCTTTCGGTATGGGATTGAAACAGAGATCCTAAAAAATAAAAATTATAAAGGCATAAGTTTCACTGAGGGGTGATAACACTTCTCTCTCACCATATTATTTCCCTTCTAAATTATAATTTTAATTTGAAATGTTGGAAGATAAGAACATTCTTCAATATTAATGTGAAAATGAGAGGTTGAATTCTAATTTTGACAATTGTAAGATAATAACATTTTCAATTCAGACTTTGGATGTGGAATCTGAATTTGAAGGGGTGGAAGCTAACTATATTTTTAATCTAAACACTCAAGTCTTGAAAATATCATGTAGACTATGGAATCTCAACACTCAAGTATTGAAAATATCATGTAGACTATGGGATGATAATAGAAATATTAATTGAAGAACATAGAATTTTTGTATTTTTAATGATTGGAATGTCTTTTCAAATTCAGTTTCTTTATTTTTTTCTTTCTTTAGAATTTTCTTTCATGGTATTTGATGTCTATCACTAAGATTCAATTAATGAAGAATTGTTTAGTCCTCTCTCTTAAATTGAAGGTTGTGATTACATAATCTTGTGATAAATGAAAGGTTACATGCATTTAGTAAATTAATTGTCAGGTTTTAGTTGATGCTTTAGCAATGTATTGCACTTGTCTATAACGACCTCCTCGTTACTACAACCATTCTAGTAATGGGTACAAAATTCCAGAGTGGAACCCTACCTTTAAAGGGCCCGAGACTCTTGATAGGGAACTGGATCCTTTACACAGAAAATACACTTAGACATACATGCTAAGGCCACAGAAGGTGTCTATATCCCGCCCGACACAAGCAGACCAATCGACAAATTTTTACAACCCAGCACAACCATAGACGAAATAGCAACCACGTCTTCTACAGAAGGTGCAAGACAAGGACTCGGACGACGACCATTTAAAATTAATGACCAGGCAATGTCTATGACTCAGCCGTGATTGAATACTAGCCAAATTCTCCATATTATCTCACCTTGCCTCCCAATTTATTACCATACTTTACAATGACCTTACAAAGGTTAATATTGTGCTTTAAACGTCATCAATAACATTTCAATTTAAACAAATATTAACATTGCAATTGAACAAGTATTATCATTGCAGTTAAACAAATATTAACATTGCGCTTTAAACATCATCATTAACATTTCAATTTAAACAAATATTAACCTTGCAATTTGAACAAGTATTAACATGGCAGTTAAACAAATATTAACATATCGCTTTAAACACCATTATTAACATTTCACTTTAAACAAATATTAATATTGCAATTCGAACAAGTATTTACAAGGCAGTTTAAACAAATATTGACATTTTGTTTTAACATCATTATTAACATTTCACTTTAACAAATATTAACATTGCAATTCGAACGAGTATTTACAAGGTTGTTAAACATATATTAACAATGCATTTTAGACTAGTATCAACCTCTATATTTAAACAAATATTAATATTGCCTTTAATATTGCATTTTATGTTGCTTTTCATATTTGCCAAAGGAGTCATCTAACTCAACTCAATATACACCTAGTAGCTAGAAATTAGAGGCAATAATCAATGCATGAACTTTTCATATAGACTCAATGAACTCACTATACATAAACCTTCCATACAACTCCGTATGCATAACTTTCCGTTTAATCTTGATAAACTCAATAATTAATGCATCGACCTTCTAAAAACTCAATATACATAACCCTTTAGAATTTCAATACAATAAGGCAAAAACATCAGTATTCCGGAATAGACTTACCAACTGCAATGTTATTAACCATAATGAAAAAAAAGGCATTAGAACCCGACATTTCTTACCACACAAAAGAAGTTAACAAATTTAGTCATTTAATTCCATATTAACTGAAAGGAAATAAGATAGTGTTCACTCTTATTTTACTCCCCTTTTTCTCTAAAATTAATCTTTGTGAGCGATAAGGAAAGGCCATTACTAAGTCAATAACAATTATATATATCAATCAAATAGGTAACATCGACTTGGAACTAACGAGGTAACATTAATATTAAGGAAAAGGCGATATATAAAATAGAAAATTTAAATGACAATAATAAAAATGACAATATTGAAAATGACAAATATCAAATATAAAAATACCATATTTAAAGGTAACAATAATTTTAAAAATCGATATACAGAAATAACATCATATTACATATTTGGTGGAATTAAAGCTTACAAGGTTAAATTTGCGCGCAGTAACAGGTAAACAAACAAACGTATACCAAAACGCCCACGAAATAAATGCCACTGTATGCAATAAAAATGCAGACCCCCAAAAAGGAAAACGCATATGTGATTTCGCCCATGAAAGAGGAACGCAGACCCAGAATAAAATGCAGACCATAACCATTTAAACGCAGATCAATGGGCGCCCAATAAATATCATTGAATGCCATTTAAATCGCCACAGACAATGCGCACTGGTGATAGAACGCATCTACAGTCTATCATGCAAGTTGCCAGAACAAAATTCTGATTTCCAGGATGAAAAGGAACTCCCAGGAGGTAAGGCGAATTTGCTAGGATACACCAACGAGTTGCCAGAAGGTTAAGCAAATGAATGACAACGAAATGGAAAATGGAGGACAGAAATTTTGCAGCGAAGGGACAACATATTATGAAAGAAACGACCCACCATAGAAATGCCCACTATAACCAAAGAAAACGCCCACAATCCCAAAAAAAAAAACGCCCGAAAATCATTAAAATGAAAATCCGAGATAAAAAAAAGGAAATCCAGGTTTGCAAATTAAAATTTAAAGCGGAGACAGGGTTTATCAACAGCCACATCAAGATGGACGCAGGATGAATACCAAATGCCAAATATAAATACAAAACGCCCCATGTACAACTGCCCACTGTATAAAATCAACGCCGAATAGAAGAATCACCCACTGAATATATAAACGCCCCATACCGCAACAGAAAGACGCACCAGTAAAATCTTCCCCCCCCCATAAAAATGTGTTCTATCACCCACCACAGTAATGAAATACAAAAACGAGGTCCCAGACTTCCAATTTCATTAACCATTTAACCATCATCATTCATAGAAACAAAATTACCAGAACTAGCTTTTCCAGTGCAGTTATATAAAGACAAATTGCCAGAACAATCTCACAATAACACTGCTGAAATGAAATTGCAGACAGAGTTTTTATTTTCAGTAACACAATACACAGTCCTAAATTATAATGCCCACATCGGAAGACGTCCCGCGCTCCGCTCCACGTCACTCCCGCTTGCCAACTGCAGAAATCTCACCGGTACCTCCCAGCCAATCGCTAGGGGTACTCTGCTTCCCCCTTAGCCCCCCGAGCCGCAAAGGGGCCGCACAAGATCCAGAGATAATACTAGCTTCTCAGCTCGCCTCCAAGGCTGAGCTACCACTCTAATACAGCTGAGATAAACCCAACTCCTCACAATCAATCCGTCAAGCCACAATCCGGCAGCGTAACATTACGCTAACCGTTCCTCCCCTTCTTCCTTCTTTTCTGCTTCTTTTATAGAAATTTGAGACCCACCTACTTTCCTAAATCATTATTAATTAAATTTTTATGACAAACCTCTAAAAATTCACTGCCATCCAAGTGTCACTAATCCCCCCACAGTTCTCCAAAAATTCATTTCTTTTTAATAATTAAAAGACTCAATTCCCTCACCCCCCCTTTAATCGCTCCTAAAATTACTCCTAGGGTTCCTAGATCCCCTCTCATGATTTTAATAACTTTCCTAAAATGATGTTGCTAAGATTTAGTTCATTTTAGTAACTCCTTAATTGTTGATTCCTTTTTGCTTTTTACCCTATGTCCCCTACTTTCCATTATTAAGTTTCCTTTATTATAAGTTTTCTTATATCCATTAATTGTTCTTATCCTTTATTTTTATTTTATTTTATTATATATATATATATATTTAAAACCCAAAAGATAAATGCACTCATTAAACCTTTCATTGTATTTCTAAAATCCTAACTTTTATACTCCCACCCTTTAATAATTTTAATTCTTCTTTATAATTTATAAGCCATGTGTTTTACTTAATTTATATCCCTCATTACTTTACCCCCTTTACTTTTAAGAAGACTTTAATTAACACCTAGGAGGGTTTTAGTTTACGCCCTTATGTTTATTTTGTAGGATCTTTTCTTAGGGCTTGTCAAAATTTATCTTAGAGATGTTTTAATTTAGGTTTTGATTTGAACTGGTTGACAATTAATTATGGGAGGCGTTGTAAGAATTTATCAGGCGTTAAGGTCTTAGGGTCATCTAGGTTGTCTCATCATCATCACCAATGCGATGTGCCCTTCAATACGCACTACGTGCTCCAAAGGTGACTCTCACCTTGTTTTCTTCCATTGCACGACGTGCCCTTCAAGATTCACCACGTGCTCCAAGGGTGCCACTCGCCAACTTGTGTTTCTTTTGCGCGACGTGCCCTTCAGGATGCACGACGTGCTCCAAGGGTGCCACTCGCTGACTTGATGGATTGGTAGACATCTATAACCCCTCGAGTCAACACTCCGCCAGGTGAACTTGTGGGAGACTAAGGGATCTAAGGAATAAGGCCCCCACCTTATTGTGCGCCCCTTAGAATCATCGTGAACGACTATCGCAGTATGCCCTCACAGCATCGTGGATCCTCTCAAACTAGGTAATCGTTAACCTACAGTTCAAGCCACGGTGGGAGTGCTAGTAGGTTGTGGCAGGGCTGCTATCCACACCTCTCCCTCAACCTCTGTGGAAATCATGTGTGGCTCGTTTACTCCATATGTGAGTCTGGTCGGCAAGCTATCGTCGGCCTGCATCATCAACCATCATGTCAAAATGTCAACAAAATATCATAAAATCAATATCATATCATCAAAACAAAGCAATATCACTGTAAACAAATCAACCCAAATAGCACACTCCCTGACTCAATCCGGAGTCCAAGGGGGTTCCACCGATGCCTCTGCATCCTAAAGGTCCGAAACCCTGCACACTTAATGCAACTGAGTCAATAGTACCTGTCTACATCAAGTAGTAAAACATCATTTTGTCTATCAGAACGCATCATAATCAAGCATACGTGTATTAATATCAGAAAATCCCAGATCACTTGCGAGCAAGTATCCTCAAAGAATAAGTTTTGTAAGTGCGCCAAAGCGGGATGTTACATACAACCCCTCTTGGTCTAAACTTCGTCCCGAAGTTTGTCAGTATAAATGCCGAAATAATGTACCACAATATGATAAGTCTATCTATCAAACAAAAATGGAAACTGTTGGCGCATATCATATGCGTTCTCCCAGGTCACCGAGTGCGGACTATAACTGTCCCACTGGACCTTGACCTGATCTACTGTTTGACATCGTAACTGTCGAACGCGATGATCTAAAATGCGAACTGGCTCAGCCGTGAGCTCTCCCTCATCCGATACCTCCAAGGAACTCATGTCAATCATGTGTGTAGGGTCACTAATATAATGTCTCAAAACAGAAACTTGAAAAACATCATGCATACGCCTCAAAGAATTAGGCAAGGCTAGTCGATAGGCCATGGGACCCTTTCTCTCCACAATATCGAAAGGTCCCACGAACCTAGGAGAGATTTTAGCTCCCTTTCCAAACTTTATCAAACTCTTATGCGGTTTAACCCGCAAGAAGACTCGATCGCCGACCTCGTAACTACGGTCGACTCGGTGCACATCGGCATAACTCTTCTGTCGATACTGCGCTTCTTTTATCTTTTCTCTTATGGTTTGCATTTTCTCTTCCATTTCTTGGATCGCTTCTGGTCCCACCAGGACCCTATCCTCAAGCCAATCCCAACTCAAGGGCATTCGACACGGTCGCCCATAAAGAAACTCAAAAGGCACCATATTAATGGTGTTCTGGTAACTGTTGTTATAAACGAATTCTACTAGTGGCAAGAATTCCTCCCAACGCTTTTGTTGGTCCATCATGTTCATGTGAAACATGTCTTCCAAGGTTTGGTTTGTATGTTCTGTCTAATCGTCCGTCTCTGGGTGATACGCAGTACCAAAATTAAGTTGGGTTCCCAAGGCCTCTTGGAAACTCGTCCAAAATCATCCGGTAAACACCGATCCTCGATCGGATATAATCTTCTTAGGCACGCCATGCAA
Organism: Picea engelmannii; assembly: GCA_009831015.1. Lineage (NCBI taxonomy): Eukaryota > Viridiplantae > Streptophyta > Pinopsida > Pinales > Pinaceae > Picea > Picea engelmannii. Next base: position 13,845 of record ML855229.1, on the reverse strand, counting down.
CCTCACAATCTCACTGATGAAAAATCTCGCTATGTCCGGTGCCTGATATGTCGTACGCACAGGAATAAAGTGAGCACTCTTCGTCAGAGTGTCTACTACTACAAAAATCGAGTTGTGTCTCCTTGCCGTCAGTGGCAATCCAACAATAAAATCCATCGAAATGACTTCCCATTTCGATTCTGAAATGGCATGTGGTTGAAGTAATCCTGTTGGGTGTCTATGTTCAGCCTTTACCTACTGACACTCGAGACATCTAGCCACAAAGTTGACTATGTCGACCTTCATTCCTTTCCAGAAGAACAAGGGCTTAAGGTCTTCCCTCATCTTCGTAACTCCTGGGTGAGCCATGTAAATTTGTCTATGAGCCTCGCTCAGGATCAACATCCTCAACTCGTCATTTGGTGGTACGTAAATCCGACCTCTAAACCTCATTAACCCATCGCTGTCAAAAGTAAATCCCTCATATCGTGGTACCATCATAATGTTTTGTCCGATAAAATCCTCGACTTCTTTGTACCAGTCATCGTCACTCTGTAAAGTGAGAATCTTCTCACGTAGATACGTCTGAAGAGGTAACACCGAAAAGATGCATGGCCTCCGACTCAAAGCATCCACCACTCGGTTCACGGTTCCTTTTATGTAAGTAATCTCGAAGTCGTACTCGCTAAGCAATTCCGACCAACGTCGTTGTCGCGCGTTCAGGTCGCTTTGCGTGAAAATGTGTTGTAGTCCACAATGATCAGTCTTTAATTCAAATTTTCGTCCAACAAGGTAGTGTCTCCACACCTTCAAGGCATAAACAATGGCTAATAACTCCAAATCGTGCACCACGTAGTTCTCCTCATGCCTTCTTAGTTTTCTTGAAATGTAAGCAATCACCCGTCCGTCTTGCATCAAGACTCCGCCTAACCCTTCCTTGGATGCGTCAGTGCATACCAGGAAGTCTGCATCCATGTCAGGGACCTTTAGTATTGGTGTTGTTGTCAACAACTCCTTAAGCCTTCGAAATGCTTCCACGCATTTCTCAGTCCAAAAAAACTTCTTGTTTTTCTTCTGCAATTCCGTGATCGGACCTGCTATCTTTGAAAATCCCTCAACAAACCGTCGATAGTATCCTGCTAAAACCATAAAACTACGCACTTTTGTGACATTCATCAGCATAGGCCATTCCATAATAGCCTCAACCTTGGCTGGATCCATGACGATACCTTCGCCGGAGATGACATGCCCTAAGTAGTGAATCCTCGATTGATAAAAAGAGCATTTGGACAACTTCCCATATAATTTGTGTTCTCGTAAACATTGTAGTACCAAGCGCAAGTGCTCGTCATGATCCTCCATCATCCGAGAGTAGATCAGAATATCGTCAATGAATACTTGGATGAACTTGTCCAAGTACTCGCGGAACACCCCATTCATCAAACTCATGAATACCCCTGGGGAATTTGTCAGTCCAAAAGGTAAAATAGTAAACTCATAATGTCCAAATATTGTCTTAAAAGCGGTCTTAGGGACGTCATCCTCCTTGATCCATAACTGGTGATACCCTAATCACAAATCGATATTAGAGAACACTGTCACACCCTTCATTTGATCGAACAGATCGTCAATTCTTGGTAAGGGATACTGATTCTTGATCGTAGCCTTGTTCAGTTGACGGTAGTCGATGCAAAGCCTCCACAATCCATCCTTCTTCCGAATGAAAATAACTGGTGCACCCCACGGTGACACACTAGGGTGTATCAGTCCTAGGTCCAACAACTCCTTCAGTTGCATTTTCAACTCTTGCAACTCTGGGGTCGACATCCGATAAGGAGTTCTTGCTATCGGTTCGGTCCCCGGTTTCAGGTCGATAGTAAACTCCAATTCTCTTTCTGGCGGCATCCCAGGAAACTCCTCTAGAAATACGTCCTCAAACTCCTTCACCATCGGAAGGTGTTCTAGACCTTCAGCTACTCCCTTCTTGTTTAGCGCAAGGATCGCATAAATATTTCACCCCTTGCGCATACTCTTCCATAACTGTAAGGAAGAGACGAACCTCAGGGATACTCCCTGGTTCCGTCCTACAATCACCTATCTATGTCCTTCATCATCGACTAAGCTCAACCTCTTCGTCTTACAGTTGAGTATCGCCTCATGCTATTCCAACCAATCCATACTGATCACGACGTCATAAGATCCTAAGATCATGATGTACAAGTTGACCCTTGTGACAAAATCTCCCAGGCTAAGGGCACAACCCGTAACCCTTCCTCTGACCTTCTGTTTGGCTCCCGAAGCCATCTCCATGAAGCTAAAATCATCTTGTTTGAATACCTTTACCTTAATCCTTTTTAGCGCTACACCAGAAATGAAACTCTCAGTAGCACCTGGGTCTATCAAAATACTAAGGGTTTGGTCAGCGACAGTACCTGTCATCTCAAGCACTGTCGATTGGTGCTCTGCCTGGCGGTTATTCAATGCTGCGTGAATCCAATGGGCCTTACCCATATCTCCCACTGTAGTGGGTCCGACTGATCCGTACACTCTGGTCCTCTCCACAGGATAGTCGCACTGGTAGTGTGGCTCCCCACACGTCCAACACCCCTTCTTCGGCCCAGTAGTCCTGGTACCCGAAGTAGAAGATGATGGCCCACTAGCCTGGAAACCTGGTCTGTTCTGCTGAACAGGCCTAAACTGCTGCTGCTGCGGGCGACGTTGCTGCTGCTGCTGTGGTCCTCGATAAGGTGTCCGCTGCTGAGGTGGTGATCGTCATGGTGTAGCAAAAGTGGATCCCCTCTGGAAGCCATGATACCCCAGCGTATGTCTCGCTGGTGTCCGCTGTTGCAGCGTACCAGATGAACCCTGCCCTGCAGGTCTCACTGGAGTCCTGTTCTGACCCTCACTGATAAGCTCCTCCTCTACTATGAGGGCCTTTTGGACAACATCATGCAAGGTTTGAGGCATCAGAATCCTAACCTTTGCATGCAGGCTGTTGTTAAGGCCAAACACAAACCTGTTGACCTTGAGCTTCTCAGTGTTCATATGCGGAGCATACCAGAGAAGCTCCATAAAATGTGCCTTGTACTCAGGCACTGTACGACCTCCCTGTAGTAATGCGTTGAACTCATTGAGCTGACGCTCAATGAATTCCTCTAAAAGATACATCTCCTGGAACCGTTCCTTGAACAGTTCCCATGACACGTCTTCGACAACCATGTTCAGCTATGATAGGAGCGTCTTCCACCATAGAAGAGCGCTCCCCTTCAGTTGAAAGACCGCCATGCAGACCTTCATGTTGGAGGTATAATCGTGAAGTGCGAAGCACATCGCCATATTCTCCAACCATGCCTCGGCGGCTGCACTGTCCGGGAAACCAAAGAACTCAGGAAATATCACCTTCTCGAGTTCATGGTGAATGCTACCTGTAACAGCCGGTGCGCATAGCAAAAACTCATCAAGTGCCGGCGCCCTGGCCTTGTCTCTGTCCAATCGGCTGATCAACACCACGGACATGCGGTTAAAATATCTCATCATCCCCATGACATCGGCAACTAGGATCTACTCTTGTCTGAGAACCTGCTCGCCTCCCTCGGGGTTAGACCCCTCAGGTGTGGATGCTGCTGGAGGAATCACGCCTCCTCACCTAGCACTCCGTCGTCAGCCTCCGTGGCATCCTCTAACCATGATTACCTGCACACACACAATCAACTCGATCAGCAACAGTATAATCTAAACTAATCATGCCAATGAAAGCCGTAGCGAATCCCAAGTCGCGGGTCGAACCGGCTCTGATACCATATGTAATGACCTCCTTGTTACGACAACCATTCTAGTAATGGGTGCAAAATTTATTTTTTGTTTAAGGTGTGTGTGCACGTGTAGAAGTAACAACACACTTAGTTGTACGACGCCACTCGAAAACCAACAAGACGCAACCACGACGTTCAGCACAAGAAGACTGAAAGCACACATCGAGTAACTGCCACATTGTATGACCATAGGCATAAGGCGCACAACACAAACCTTAAGACGTACTGGGAGTGCACAGTGAGAACACAGAGGCAAGAAACCATGGTGTTAGGGTTACTATTTTTGCACAGGAAAGCAGGGCGTTTAGTCTTATGTCTTCTCGAAAGAAGATTAGACAGGCTCCTGGCCGACTGCTCAGGCAGAAACTAGTAACCTGACCTAGAACGAGACGCAAGCAAGACAAACACAACAAGACGACCCCGACATATCACCGTGACAACAAGCAAGAAATTCCCCTAGACATAAGGCGTACAACTAGCAGTTGTAAGCAGAAAACGACACCAGGTGTTAAGTACAGTACAGTCATAGAGGGAAGAATCCAACAGTAGAGTTTACTATTTGTCCACAGAAAAGTAGGGATTTTAGTCTTATGTCTTCCTGAAATAAGATTAGACAGGCTCTTGCCCGACTGCTCAGGCAGAAACTAGTAACCTCCGTCAGGTGTGTCACAAGAGTGGAACCCTGCCTTTAAAGGGCCTGAGACTCTTGATACGGCCCTGGATCCTTTACACAGAAAATACGCTCAGACATACATGCTAAGGCCACATAAGGTGTCTTTATCCCTCCCGACACAAGCAGACCAATCGACAAATGTTTACAACCCAACGCAACCATAGACGAAAGAGCGACCACGTCTTCTACAGAAGGCGCAAGACAAGGACTCGGACGACGACCATTTAAAATTAATGACCAGGCAATGTCTATGACTCATCTGTGATTGAATACTAGCCAAATTCTCCATATTATCTCACCTTGCCTCCCAATTTATTACCATACTTTACAATGACCTTACAAAGGTTAATATTGCTCTTTAAACGTCATCAATAACATTTCAATTTAAACAAATATTAACATTGCACTTTAAACATCATCATTAACATTTCAATTTAAGCAAATATTAACCTTGCAATTTGAACAAGTATTAAAATGGTAGTTAAACAAATATTAACATATCGCTTTAAACATCATTATTAACATTTCACTTTAAACAAATATTAATATTGCAATTCGAACAAGTATTTACAAGGCAGTTTAAACAAATATTAACATTTC
>ML855228.1:9475-19972 GCA_009831015.1 Picea engelmannii | reverse complement strand
ACATGAGTTTTCAATGGCGTGGGTCATGGTAGCCTCTGAGTGACCCTTTAGCTTATACAAGCCATTTTCTTCTCTTCCAATGATGCTTGCTTCTTTCAGGGTTTCTCCTTTAGCCCACATGAGGACTTCTCCATCTATAAAGGCAACTCTGAAGCCTTTCTTTTCTAAAGCATAAATGGAGAGTAGGTTCTTTGTCAAACCTGGTACAAAGAGTATGTCCTTCATCTTTATTGAGTTCCCTGAATTTAACTTGTATCTTGATTCTCCCACTCCCTTGATGGGATATTGGTAATCATCTCCAAGTGTCACTTTCTGAGAAAACTTCTTTTCTGAAATACAAGAGAGAATTTCTCTCTGACCTGTCGTGTGCTTGGAGGCACCACTATCAATGAGCCACGTGTCCTGTCCAGGTGTTACCGATCCTGAGAGGGCTGAGATTAAGACATAGTCTTTGATCTGCTCTCTTATCAACTTTGCAGGTGGCTCTTCATCTTCAACTGCATGGGCATGGTGCCTCTTATGTTTCCTCTTGTATTCTTCTCGTCTGACTAGACAGAATTTCGCAACCTGTCCCATCTTGTCACAATGATAGCATTGTACAGATGAGTAATCTCTTTCCCTTCATTATCCTCTCTTCTGAAATCTCTTTGGATGAGATTCTTTGTTATTGAATTTGTTTGGCGGTTGAGGCTCTTTATGAGTCTCCTTCTGGAAGTAGGGTTTCTTCCTTCCTCTTTTGGTGTGAGTAGCTAGGGCTTTATCATCATTTCTTGCTAGTAGCGCTTCACGATTAGCTATTCTTGTTTCTTCTTGAATGCATCCCAAGGTCTTGTGAGACCATTGAGAGTTGTCATTATGAGCTCCTCTTCATCTTTGGTGTCTCCAATTGCTTCTAACTATTATTTAAATTCTGAGATTCTGGAGAAATATTCTTGGATTGTTTCTCCTTTCTGCATCCTCGTAGTCTTTAGTTGAGTTCTTAGATTCATCTTCCGGTTTATGTTCTTTCCTTCGTACAGTCTGCTTAGGGCATCAAACATTTATTTTAGAGTCTTCTATGATGACACATAAGGAATCATGTGGTCTTTGATTGAATCTGCAATGATTCTTTTGGCCCTGATCGTGTCCTTTAGATGCTTGGCTTTTTCTGCAGCATCGTCGCGTTCCGATACTTCTTCTTTGACGAATCTTGCTAGGTCATTCTCTTCAAGGATTAGGTCGATCCTGTACTTCCAAGCATGAAAGTTTTCCATGCCTTCCAGTTTGTCAGCAAGCTTTGTGCTTGCAGACATCTTTTACCTGGAGCTAGGAAAATGACCAAAATATGAAAATGCTCAAAATTAAATTTTGAACTTACCAGGAGATGCGCTTGGCTGAGGTGAGTATCCTCGTGTGCTTGGATCTAAGAAAATCCAACTTTTACCCCTCCAAACTTGATTTGCGGATTTCTGGATGGGTGCTTCTGGTTTTCTGGTACCTCTGGTACTCTAGTAATTCTGGTACTTTTGGTTCTCTGGTTTTCTGGTACTTTGTGAAACTAAGGTTTCACTTTCCGGTAGATCTAGCCACTGAAAAGGTGTGCTAAGAGTGCCAAAGTAATCCTTGGGGGAGGGCGCACTTTTCTAGATGGTTTTAGGGTTGAAAAGCTTCACCATCAAAAATCCCTAATTTGAATGTACGACAACAGTGATGTTTTTCATTCTTGTGAAAGATACTTTCTTCAGCTTGGCTCTGATACCATGTTACTGTTTAAGCCATTATTATAGTTCTTTGCATTTCAATAGATAACAACAACATAAGAGAAGATCACTGAGAAATACACAATCACAAGAGACACATCATTTATCCTGGGAAATCCTCTAGGGGAATAAACCCAACAAAACTTCCATATTATAGATATCCAATACAATGCCAAGAGATAACTCAAGCTAATACAGAAAGTCCTCTCCTAAATATGCGCCTCTCTCTCTCTCTCTCTCTCTCTCTCTCTCTCTCTCTCTCTCCAACTGCAGCTCTGAAACTTGTTTCTCAATGAACAAGTGAGGTGTATCTAAGTGAGGCGCTAGCCTCCTTATTTATACTAATCTGGCACATGTGAAGTGTCTCTTTACTTGCAGGGCCGACTTCTTAATCTGGGTGGTTATAACCACCTTTATTATATTATAGGGCCTCTTTGATTTATTCGGGGGCCGACTTCTTCTTTTGCCTATTACAATTATATTATGACCAATCTACAAAAGGGGATTTGGTCCTTTTACAATAGCTGACATGATCAATCCACAATGGGGATTGATCCAATGAATAATATATCAAGTAATAATAAGAATACACTTTGCAGTTACATTATTTCAACACATGCAAGTGAATGTGCGGAAGCATGGTTGGAAGGAATGACATGATGTTTCACCTTAAGAGACTGTGCTTCCACATCAAAGGCTAAGATATCGATCTTTCAGCTGAGAGACAGTGCCCTGAACTGGTGGGGTAATCTAGAGAGGCAGTTGCACCTTACCCCAGACATCGTCTCATGGGAGCTTTTTGAGGAAAGGTTCTAGAGGAAATATTTGCCTGCGTACTATCTATGAGGAACAACAAGTAGGAGCATTTCATGCTCTAGTTCAGGGAAACAGGACCGTGTAAGAGTACGAGATCAGGTTCATGGAGTTAGTAAAATATGTCATGTACATGGATATCGATCAATGAAGGGAAAAATGTTTTGTGTACGGGTTAAACCTTAAGATAAGGGGCATGGTATGGATGTGGAAACCATCGTCAATAGTTGAAGCAGTTGAAAATGCTTGTTACGCGGAAGAGCATATGAGCTTAAACGGAGGTATGAGATCAACCATTCCTCAATATTATGGATTCATGGGGAAGGCCCTTAGGACCTTCTCCACGGGAGGAAACTCTAAGCCACCTCCTTATGGCAATAGAGTTGATCCTAGAGCAATTACATCAGGTGTTTCAATGGTAGTGAGTGCAACATCCCACTCATCGCCAACGGCGTAGGCAGGTCAAGAACCTTCTCAGGGAGCAGCAAGTAGTGGCAGGGGTTCTAGGCAAAGGAACTCATTTCAGAGACCATCACAGGGCAGTGTGCAGGTTCCATCTTGTGCTACTTGTTGGGAGTGTGGAGGACCTCATTACCAGAGTGATTGTCCATAGTTATAAGCAGGCTTTGTGCATAGAGAAGGAAAGGCCCCGATGGGAAGAGCGAGTAGTAGCCACCAGATTTATGCAACAGTTAATAGTCGCCAGGCAGAACATCAATCCACGGTGGTGGAGTTGTCAAGTATGCTAAATCATGTCAATGTTAAAACTTTATTTGATTCTGATGCTACATATAGTTTTTTTTCATCTTGTGCATTAGAAAAGTGTGGGTTGGCAGCGTACGACCACAATGACTTTAAACAAGTTGAGATGGCTTTGGGGGAAAACAAGCGGTAGGACCTAGTGTCGATAGTTGTCTAGTAGATCTGGGAGTGTGTACTACTAGGTTGAAGTTGTACGTCATTGCTCTAGGGACGTATGACTAATTCATTGGAATGGACTGGTTAGAAGCCCATTGAGTTGTGGTAGATTGTTTCACGAAAAGGGTGCTTTGTGTTGACGATGAAGGAAGGTCAATAGAGATCCACAGTGTAAAGAGGAAGGTTTCTCTATGCTTTATCTCGACCATGAAGGTTAAATGTTGCATGAGGCAAGGTTGTCGATTATATGTAGTGGAAGCAGTCAATGAAGGGAAATGACCCTCCATGAATCAGTATCCATTATTGTCAAAGTTTAAGGATGTTTTTCCGAAAGAATTGCCTCGGTTACCTACTGACAGGGAGCTTGATTTTACCATTGAGCTAAGACCTAGTGCATAGCCAATTTCCAAGACACCATATAGGATGACGATGCCAGAACTTTGTGAGTTGTAGATGCAATTGAAGGAACTACTTGACTTAGGGATAATAAGGCCTAGTGTCTCACCTTAGGGTGCACCAGTAATTTTTGTGAAGAAGAAGGATGGTTCCTTATGAGTGTGTATAGATTACATGGACTTAAACAATGCTACAATGAAAAATAGGTACCCAATGCCACAAATAGATGACCTCTTTGATAAGATGAAAGGAGCAATAGTTTTCTCAAAAATTGATCTGCGATCAGGGTATCAGCAGTTAAGGATTAGGGAAGGCGATATTCCTAAAACTGCCTTTCGAACTCGGTTTAGGCATTACAAGTTTGTTGTAGTACATTTTGGTTTGACCAATGTGCCAGCAGTATTCATGAGCCTCATGAATGGTGTATTTCGAAAGTACTTAAACCGCTTTGTACAAGTCTTTTTGGATGATATCCTCATCTATTCCAAGAACGGAAGAGAACATGAGGAACACTTGCGAGTGGTGTTGTCGTGCCTTGGAGAGAACAAATTATATGCCAAGTTGTCGAAGTGTTCTTTCTTCCAGAAAGAAATTCACTATTTAGGTCATATCATTTCCGGTGAAGGAATCTCTGTGGACCCAGAAAAGCTAAAGGCCATTATGAAATGGCTAATGCCAAAAAATGCTCATGAGATAAGAAGTTTCATGGGGCTAGCAGGTTATTATTAGAGGTTTGTGGAAGGGTTCTCTAAAATGACGAAACCCATCACCACCTTGCAGCGCAAGGGGGTTAGGTATGAATGGACAGAAGAATGTGATATCGCATTCATCGAGCTTAAGACGATACTAACTAGTGCACCAATTCTATGAGTGTCAGATATGGAAAAAGACTTCACAGTTTGCATGGATGCCTCGAAGAAAGGGTTGGGAGCCGTGCTAATGCAAGATGGGGAAGTGATAGCGTATGCATCAAGAAAGTTGAAGCAACATGAGGAGCTTTATGCTACTCATGATTTAGAGTTGGCAGCTGTAATGCTAGCTCTGAAGCATTGGAGGCATTATCTAGCGAGGCGAAGCTTTGAGCTCAAAACAAACCATGAAAGCTTAAATCATCTCTTCACTCAAAGGGATCTCAATGCCAGGCAGAGGCATTGGAATGAGTTTATGAGTGAGTACGATTTTGGAATTTCATACTTCAAGGGAAAGGAGAACATGGTTGTAGATGCCTTTAGTATGAGACCACGTGTCTTCTCCTTGGTACGCTTAAAAGTTAATCTGAGGGAGCGTGTGTTGGGGCAACTTCTTGGAGATAGTTAGTATTTAAAGGTTACTTCAACCCTCCAGAGTGGGAGGCAAGTAGATCAAAATTATGAAGGATATATCCTGAAAGCAGATGGATTATTAAGATATCAGGGAAGGATGTACATTCCCAAAGGTAGGGATATTCGAAGCATCATACTCAAGGAAGCCCATAGAGCAATTTATTGTGCACATCCGGGTGTGAAGAAAATGTACGCAGACATGAAGAAGCTTTTCTTCTAGGTAGGCATGAAGCGTGATGTAGTCCATTTCGTCGCCAAGTGCCTAGAGTGTCAACAGGTGAAGGTTGACCACCACCACCCGACAGGTCTCCTACAACCGCATGACGTTCCTATTTCCAAGTGGGAAGTCATTTTTATGGATTTTGTTGTGGGATTTCCATTCACATCGCACAGACACAATGCCATTCTTGTGATAGTTGATAAGTTGACCAAGAGTGCTCATTTTATTCCGGTTAGAGAAACTTATGATGTCATTGATGTGGCACGCGTGTTTATAAGTGAGGTCATCCGTCTACATGGGTTACCCAAGAAGATCATTTCAGATAGGGAATCTCGATTCACATCTAGGTTTTGAACAAGTTTGCAGTCATTGTTGGGAACTCAGTTGAACTTAAGCACAACATATCATCATGAAACAGATGGGCAAACCGAGAGAGTTAATCAGGTTATGGAAGACATGCTTAGGATGTATGTTATGGATAATCAAACCCATTGGGAGAAGTACCTACCTTTGGTAGAGTTCGCCTACAATAACAATTTTCATAGCTCCATTGGAATGCCACCCTATGAAGCTCTGTATGGAAGGCCATGCAAGACACTGTTGAGTTGGGGAAGGTTAGAAGACCGAGTGACAATTGGGCCATAATTGATTCAAGAGATGGAGGAACACTTGATTTAGATTAGGCAGCGACTAAAGGAAGCATAGGATAGACAAAAAAGTTATGCTAATGCACATAACACTGACCAAAGTTATAAAGTGGGAGATCAAGTTTTCATTCATATCAGGCCTAATAAGAGTACCAATCGGTTCGAGAAGGGGACAAAGTTTTCGCCTCGATTTATAGGACCGTTCAAAATCCAAGAAAGAATTGGACCCGTTGCCTATCGTCTCGTACTGCCACCCCACTTGCATAAAACTCATAATATTTTTCATATATTTGTTTTACGTCATTATGTTGTTGACGAATCTCATAAATTGAATTGGAGGGAATTGCAGGTATCGAATGCGGGAACCATCATGGTCGAACTGTTACGCATATTGGACTGTAGGGTCCGATAGCTGAAGAACCATTTGGCAGACCAAGTTAAGGTCCAATGGGACAAGTATAGCCCAGAATCTCCTACTTGGGAAAATGCAAAGACCTTATGACAAGATCATCCCACACTTTTTTACCACCTCGTGAATATGTTTCCCGAAGGTTGGGTGTATGTAATGCCACCTTTTGACTTAGACAACTAGAATTACTTAAGCCCTAATCATCTTTATTTTCTATTCACTGTGAAACTATTAATGATACACTTGAACTTTTAAGACATATGAACCTATGTGAATGTCAATTCTATGAATGTTTAATGTTATTTGAATTATGATGGATATTGAGCAATCTATTTCTAACTTGAAAATTTTGACATTTAAAGTTGTTGGTACATGGATACCAGATTGAGATTATGATTAAATGTATTTACATGATGATAATGCATGGATATGTATGAGTTTGTGTTATAGAATAATCAGTAGGTCAAGGGGCTATGAAATAGCCAAAGGATAATGCTGATAAAAGGTTTATGTCATGGACATTGATCGAGAAACAACATGGTATGAATCTTTGTATGTGAAATTATGTTGGTTCAAATGCATTGCTATGATATGTGGACAAGTGCAGGTTTTGAAGTGGCGAGAGTGCCTAAAACTGAATATATGATGACAAAATTCCCAGCAACACAGTGCCAGTGTATGGCCCATGGTAGGGTGTGGACCCTAGTTCTATTAGGAGGGGTGGAGGCATTTCCCACCATGTATCCTCTGAAACCTGGAGTCATGGGAGAATGGTGTTAGCTCACACTTCCGCTTAGATGGTCTATCTTGAGTTAGGTCAATATAATTGACGCTCCAAGATAGTCCAGCAGAGGAAGGATAGGGATGGTTGATGGAAGTTGATTGGGGAGGAAGGATGACTAGAAGTAGTTGAGAGTGTGTGGGGCTTTCACATTATGGTAGAATTTCTTGATTTCCTCATTTTGAAAAATATGTATATATGTATGTTTATATTTACTTAACTGAACTACAATTATCTAAGTGAATGTTGTTTGTGCTAAATTATTGTAATTCAAGGATTTCACGAACATTTTAAATGATTTACTCTCTTTTATGAAATGAATGGTCTTGTTGATTGGATTGGAAACATACAAAAATTACTTTAGGTGTGATAATTATTGTCATTAGTACATGTGCGAGTCCTGTATGTGCTGGCTACACGTTCATGCCTTGCACATGTACACTAGGATGTATAAGTGTTTTAAATTGACAATGTTGTTTATTTAATGTGGACGTATGAATCATGTGTCATTACTCTTGTATTGTAAATTACTCTAACTTTGGGACGAAGTTTCTTGAAGGGTGGGTGTGTGTAATAGCCCAAATTGATTATTTATTTTTCATAGTTGTTAATTTAAATTTATTTATTTTTATTAAAATAAATGAGTCTTTTTATTATTTTATTATTAAAAGGTAGGTGAAGTAATTAATGAAGGGATAAGGTTGTTGGGGAATTAATGAGGGGGATAAGGTAGTTGGGGAATTGAATGAGATGGGAGGATAAGGAAGAGAGGAGGGGACTTGGAGAGGGGTCTCATTTTGTTTTAGGAAAATTCTGCAAGAGGTGGAAGAGGAGGAGGAAAATTGGGAGAACAGGTTGTTTTGGGAACTCTCAGAGGGCACTATTGTTGCTTGGAACTTTGGGCTCAGGGGCCAGGGAACCACAAGGATTCCTGGAGCTAGGGAGCCAGAGAGGTTGTTCCTAGTTGGCTGGGAGGTTAATATTTAGTTGGGTAGTTTGCTCAAGCACAAGAATAAGTGAACCAGGGGCTGAATCAACCAACCTGAAGGTTGAGGTGTGTATTTTACTAGTTGGTCTGTTATCATTATGTTGTTGTTATCATTATGTTGTTGTTATCATTATGTTGTTGTTGTTATTATTATGTTGTTATCGTTATTATGATGTTGTTGTTTATTGTTATTATGGTGTTGTTGTTTATTCCTGGTATAAGAAAATCATGAAAGAAATTCTAAACTAAATTTCAGTTATTTCAGTAGGAGATTATAGAAAATATTTATTTATTTTGAGTCTTGAAATAGGTAGGCCTTACACTTGATGTTATTCAAACTTCTTAATTAGCCATGGAAACAATTTTTTAGAGGTCTTGAGGTGATTCTCCATCTTTGTCGTCCTATTGTTGAACATTTGAACTTGCTCTTTCAAGTGCTCATTTTCTTCTCGAAGCTGAGCATTGTTGGCCCTTACGTCTTCCAACTTTTCTTGGCTTGCTTTTCCCATGTTAAGGTCTGCAATGTTTTATTCAAAGTTCTGACAGTTATGTCATAGTCAAGGATGCAACTGTTCTGATACCTTATGATCCGTAAACGAGGTGCTTATCGCCCATTCACTTCACTAACATGGATCCTCTACATAAGTCTCGTACGATCTATGTTCTTTGGCCTGTATCAAGTGCTCTGTCTTATGGAGGCTATTGTGCCTTTGTACCTCTGTCCTCTACAAGGATCTCTATAATATTTATTCAGGGTTGTTTATCAAGCTCCTCCAGCCTTGGTAAAACTTGCAACAACAATTGACCTCTGAATTTGTTTTGCATAAATCTTTCTAAGATTCAATCTGATGACTACAAGGCTCGTTCTCTAGTTGTAACCTACACACCACAACCAATTGGCAACACTATAACATTCTAGTCAATAAAAAAGAATGCTCTGCAAATATTCTAAATCCAGTGACCAAATACTGATGTTATGTGAGTTCTTTGTTCTCTGTGTAGCCTCTACTCTTTTGATGGTTGTAAGGCCGCCTTTTGGTTGAAACTTATATGCAACAACCAACTGTAAACCATTGTGTGATATATCTCTGAATAAGCACATGAGGATAGAATATTTGTCGGCTTCAAAGCTTTTTTATGTTGCTTTTTTGTATCTGATTGTAACCATGTAGATTATAACAGATACTATGGCCACACAATATCACATTAGTGATAGGTAGGTGGCTTGCTGCAGCTAAGGAATTCTAGAGCTCACTACATACAATGACGATGGGACAAGACTGTAGAATTGTGGGTAAACCTGCACAAAGAATGTAGCTAATAACAATTCGTACAAAGCTTGCAAATTGAGATAAAAGATTCAATAGAATTGTATTCATTAATGAGAGAATGATTAATTGCACATGATATTCTCTACATGACTAAGTAAAGTCACCGTAGCAGTTATCTACGGAGATCTAGACACTCACTGACAAAAACCAAAGTAATGTGCCACATAGTCCTAGTTAATTGATCCATGCAATCATCAATTAAACTGAGTCACGTGCATGGAAGTAAGAGAAACACATGCAACTACTTGTGATAAAACCGAGGTTTCCATGCATGGGTGATTTCCACTAGTATAAGTGAATGTAATTGACTCTGAACTAAAGAGGAACACCCTATTGAGAGAGAGAGAGAGAGAGAGAGAGAGAGAGAGAGAGAGAAATAATGAATTGTATTAATTGTATTCCACACTCAAAGAGTTAATATTTTACAATAGATATAGGCTACATAAGTAACTAACGCACCATAGTAGTGATCTAAAGAGATGTGAACACCCACAAACAGACTTTGGAGTGAACTAGCACCTAGTCCTAGTTAACTGGTCCGTGCAATCATTAGTTAACTTAGTCACATGTGTGGAAGTTAGAGAAACACATGCAATTGCTAGTGATAAAACTAAGGTTGTCATGCATGAGTGACTTCTACTAGTCCAACTGAGTGTAACTGACTTTGAACTGAAAAGGAGTGCCCTATTTTGCAAGGGAATGTTCTATAGAGAGAATATTCTCATCTAAGGAAGCATTCTCAACTCTAGACTATCAACCTTAGGAAAATAATTACCTAGGTGAGTGTGTAATATCTCCAAAACCTCTCCTGAACACTACTAGGGTGTACATGATGAATGGGTCTTGGAAACCAAGGCCATGCTAGGTACCCATTGTACATTGCATCTAAGAATGAGACACTGGAAAAATTGAGGAAAGAGGGAAAACCTCATG
>ML855226.1:43640-61758 GCA_009831015.1 Picea engelmannii | reverse complement strand
CCCCTGTGCCAACAAATGGTTCCATTGTCGGGACCTGAAACTGTGATTTTTAGGAACTAAGGAAGAAGAAACTTTGTGCAAAAGGAAGCTCTATGCGTAGATATGTTGCCCTAGTGCGCAACTTTTTACTCAACCTGTGAAGCTTTGTTCTAGGAGTAAGGTCATATTTGAAGAAAGGAAGATCAGATCCAAAGAAAAGAAGTGAGATCTGAAGGCTCTATGCTCTAAGAAAAGTAAAAGTGGAAATTTCTGAAAGAAAGAGGTCAGATCTGCAGAAAAGAGGTAAGATTTGTAAGCTTTGTGCTCTAATAAAGGTAAGAATAGTCAAAAGTTCTTAGATATAGAAGATTTGTGCTCTGTAGAAGTGAGATAAGTGAATTTTTTTTTTGTTTGTTTCTAGAGCATGGATCTAGGTATGTTTGATAGATTTTGTCCTAGCTTAAAAACTAGGGGATTAATAGTTGAAAGAAAGTTTGATATGAATAGATCTGATAAGTATAATGATAGATATGTTATACCTATACATAGAAAGAATGTCTGGACTAATAAATGGATGCAGGATCCTGAAAAGAAAATTTTGCAGGCTAGCCATTATGATCCTAGAGCACAGTACAAGAAGAGTTGGGGATCATTGAAGAGAAAGAGAGGATTAAATCTTTGTTACAGTTGCAGAAGACCAGGGCATCTTGCTAAGGAATGTCGTGGGAGAAAACCTAGTTGCCTTTGTTGTAAGGCTATGGACCATGAAGTACTGGATTTCCCTAGAATGATTGTTAGACTTGAAAAGATGAATATGGAGCAAGCAAACCTTGAAGGATACCAAGAGACTAAGATTATAGAAGAACCCCAACAAGAATCAGAGAAAGTATTAATATAGATGAAAAAAACCCTTAAGAAACATAAAGATGTCTGATTACCAGACATCTTCAAAGAAAAGGAGCAAGTTGAAGCAAGAATAGGGGACTTCGACATTGACTGTATTCTCGATGAAGAAACACAAGTGAACATTATTCCAGAAAGAACTTCGGAAGCTATAGGGAAGCCTATCATGATTCCTTCATTGGGAGGAATAGGACTATTCAGAGGAAAACTGATGGTGTTATGTGGAAAACTCGCTCAGATACCTATGACAGTCATTGGAACTTCAACAAAAGAAGACTTTGAGATTATAAAATTCATTGAGGACAACGCCCCATTTTCTATGCTACTCGGAAAACCTTGGATTGAAAGAGATCAAGACAGAAAGAAGGAAGAAGAAGAGGTTTTAGAACAACAAAGACAAGAGTTAAAATATTTCATGACTAAAAGGATCGCACAGTTAATAAAAGAACAGGGGAACCACTTGAAGCCATATGACACTAGAAGCCCAGATGTCGAGGCCAAAGCTACACAAAAGGCTGAAATTTCTACCTCAGACAAAGAAGAAGTGATATACCTAAACCCTAGGAGAGAATCTCACCAGCACAAAGTGACTATGTCCAAGGAAAATAAGAATCAAAATGAGAAGAGAATCACCGAGACGAAGCTCACTGGAAAGAAGGCTATAAAGATAAGTAAGAAGAAGGCTACGACTAAAAAATTAAAGATGATCCCAGAGGGTACCTCACAGAAAGACACTTTGCAGAATTGGAGCTTCACCGGGATATCAGAACAACGATATATTCCAGTTCGCCGAGGTGAAGTAATATAGTCATTGGGAGCCAATATAACCGTTCGAATGCCGCTCCGAATGGGTCTGAAAGAATTTATGGCTCGCCACTAGACCGTTAGATCATGCCATAATGGACAGAACATAAGTTCATGCAGCCTCATACCCATTGCAAGTAGACCATTGCTAAGTTTCCCTATTTGGTTCATCGCACCATGCACCAAGAATACTTTTTGCTAAGTGAGAAATTGAGCTCAAAACTTGAGATTACTTCACCTTGTGATCATTACCTTGTTCCCATACTGTTCACTGAAGTCTCTCAATTCATTTCACACCCAAGCTAGTTGACCCAAGATTGTTTGTCGGACGAGCTTAGCACTGCTGAGAAAGTAGTTGAAGAAGTTTTGATTGACTTAATGACTGAAAGAGTCACGTCGGAGCGAGGATTATCTACAGGAGTTCAAGCGTTGTCAACTAGAGGACCCCAGGCCTCCCCTTCCACTTCTCACGTCGGTCCATCCCGGTCGACCGATGAGAAATGGACCAAGAACAGGTATGACATCGCAAATTCCAAGCTTGTCCCATGCATTCTACCTACTTAATTACCACCTCTAAGCGGTGCCATCAACTATGATAGTGTACCTCGTGACTTCGAGTACAGTTTGATGACCGTGTACCTTCTGAAAAGGGTGCGCGCAGTTTGTGTTGACCAGGATAAGCTCATAACACTGAAATTTAGTGATTTTAACCTTGGAGATCGTAAAGTTTACAGCATGTTATCCCCACATAAGTACTTAACCAGGACCAAAGGAAAGAATTCTAAGATTGTCCCATAGTTATGGACCCAGAACCTCGTGCAGTACATATTGATTAATGTAATGAAGATACCGCACTTCGGAAGACACCAGGAAGTCAACACATGTGTCAAGTTGTTGTTGTCCTGCTACCACGAAGGATACTTATGGTTGGACGACCACTTCACTATGGATCTGAACTTGATCAATTGAATCACAAGCCTTAGTATGCAAGGCCCTGACCCACAGGAGTTTTAACCTAGAAAGACCTCAGACTGAGCACTAGCACAGAGGATAAAAGAAACTTATGGAGATGTTGAGAAAGGCACGCGAGGCTACAAGGTAGCCTCTATCCAGAGTGGCACAGTGCGTCGTTCCTATCAGTTGATCGCGGGAAAGCTAGTTCACAAGAACAGACCAACACAAGTGACTAGATTCGTAGTCGACCTTGCAGGGAATTGCGTTGAGGGACTACAGATGAACTGGACATAGTACCTTGTAAACTAGCTAGATCTTGATTGTAGAGAAGTGCAAGAACAAGGGTACGAGTTCCACTTTAGTTGGTTGCTCATACTAATCGCTTTCATCACCTGGGATCTACTAGAAGGTGCCACTTTTCTAGAGATTGTACCCTTCAAACCGTTGGCTGCGAAGTTATGTAGATTGTGGTACTCCAGCGACATGAACAAGTAGTGGCATTCCAATGTCATCTTCCATGCCTATTACAACCAATTGAAGAATGAAATCCAGTATACACCGCGCCTCACCCCAAACACACTTCATAGGTTTAGACCTTTGATTAAATTTAGCATGGATTTCCACTTCACCTATATCATAGGATGCATTGATGAACACAAACAACAACTCCAGTCGTACTACAAGTTGACAGAAGAAGACTTGGAGAAAATTACCAAGGAATGGTCGATGGACCCCCTTGTTGCAGCAGACCCCACATAAATGTCCGACGTGGAAATCCCTGAAGCTATGTCGGATACACCTAGACCAAGAAAGACTAAGAAGGATGACGAAGTTCAAGATTTCCATAGCACATCCACGAAGACTACTTCGATCTCACTTGTGTAGGGAGGTGATGGTGAAGAACTAGGTGGCACAGAAGTTGAGCAAAACAAAGGTGAGGTTACTCCACCTAGAGAGGAGGAGGATACCACTAAGAAAAGGAAGATTACCCCACCAAATCCCTCATCTCAAAAGAAAATTAAGGCCACTCGGACTACGTTTAAGACTACTCTCACATCGGATGACTTCGACTTCTTAATCGTTGCGTTGAATGATGCTCCACTAGAGATCGCAGAAAAGAAAGAAGCGAAGCAGGAGGAGGTATTCAACCGAATCAAGGGAAAAATTCAAGAAGTGCAGCATGCACTCCAGTCCAACCGAGCAATTTATACTACACCCTTGACAATTGGAACAATAGGAACAGGTGATGAAACCACCCAATTACACCAGATCGTTGAGAAAGTCGAAGCTCTCCTTCGACGAGCTCAAGAAGACACAGTGCAAGCCACCCAGGATTTGACACAAGTATAGAACACACTTGTAGAACAATAGAGTAAGGAAGAATGGGAAAATATTGCCCTGCAAGTAAAGTGGGATGAGGAAAAAGCACAGTTACAACAAAGCAAGGACTATTTGCTAGCAGAGCAACTTGAAGTACAGGAAAGGGTTCACAAAGAACTTCACTCTATGATGATCATAGAAGTGAAGATTGAAGAATGTGTCCCACAGTAGGTGGCACAACTTGAAGAAGTAATGCATAAACTTCATCAGTGTATCACAGATCTGGAACTTCGTACCATGCCCGAGACTCCTCAAGAAATAAGATATCTAAGGGAGGCAACTGCCTGTAGCACAGTTGGCCAATTAAAAACCTTTGTCTTGGAATGAAAGCAACTGAGCGCTAGAAGTGCCCAGACTTATTAGAACCTCATAGAGAATCCAGAGTTGCAAGAATTGGAGGCACATCTCCAAGAAGCAAAGAAGCACGCAGGTATGCTACAGGCGTAGCTGAAGGCCTTGACCCTAGTCGAAATAATGAAGAGGTTTTCAGAACAATGCACCACCCAACAAGAGGTACACACACTGCAAATTAAAGTGATGGAAGTCTCCCAATGAATTCAACCAATCCAAGAAAAGGCATGCAAACTATTCACTGAAGTTGAAAGCCAGGGAACCGAGCTTGAACAAGTTGTCATCACCACAGAACAACGCTTGGAAGGGCCAATAAACAACGTAGTGATCCAGGAGTTCACTGAGCAAGAGGTTGTCGCACTACAGCAGGTCAAATTAGCTCGAGCCAAGCTCGAGGCATTCGAGGTGGAATTGATAAAACCAAAATGACTTGAGACGAGTCACAGGTGAGTGTTGGGGACTTGTTGGCCCTTGACCAAGTTTTGAGGAACACTTGGTCATATTTGACCGTTTTTGGACTTCGACAGCTTGTCCAAGATGGAGAGCAATGAGAAGTTGAGATCGTGGAAGCCATACCCCTTTCTTGGGTCCTTTTTGGGTTTTTTGGGATAATGTAATGGGTATGGGATGTCAGCCCATGGGTTTACCAATGTTTAGGCCTATTTTGTAAATTATAAATAAGTAGCTAGGCAATGTAGGATAAGGCAATAAGCTAAGTTATAGAAAAGGCTTTGTGTATACTATGTGACCAACTTGCAGAGATGAGTGCAAGTGTTGTAAGTGTTGAGTGCACGGATTGTCAGAGGGATCTGTGCTAGATCTACTCGGGGAAGGAGGATCTAGCGAGGTGTGCGCAAATATCCTGTCCTATGAAGAGTACAAGTTTGAGCTCTTTGTTGTAACTAGATTGACCAAAGATAATAAAGAAGAAGAAGACTTTTTGGACGTAGCCCCAGGGTGGGGGTGAACCACGGTAAACTTGTGTGTTGTGCTCAATGCCTTGACCTAATGTGTTTGTCTCTTCCCATGTGTTGTGCTTTGATATGATTATGCTATGTGCTTTTCTATGATATACTTAGATAGATCTACTTTTCTTTGTGCTTCTTAGATGTATGGGTGTAGATCTAACATATATGAAAGTGTTGAGTGCTAGACCTATTTTGTTGTTGCTAAGTGCTAACTTAACCTAGTTCTAAGTGAATGTTGCGATGCTCTGCTCCATCTACAGAGTGCCTTGAGGGTTAAATACAAATGAATGATCTATGCTAAAGTGTTTGCTAAGTGTTAGAATCACAGATCTGTGTCCCAGCTAAGGTTGCAAACACTTGAGTCTTGCAACCACCCCTTCCTCTACCTCGGGTGAGACTTCATCTGCTTCACAGGTGTTGTTGAAAGGGCTAAAAGTTAGGTTTTTTTTGGCACGTTGTTGAAGCGTTGAACCCTAGGTCTTCCCCTGTGCCAACAAACATCATTTATTTTTGTGAATGATTTCAGAAATCCAATGATAAAATCCATGTAGATTGTTTCCCATTTCCATTCTGGAATTGGTAGGGGCTGCAACAACCCTGTTGGGTGCCCGTGCTCCACTTTAACCCATTGAGATTATAAACATTTATCTAAGTAATTATCTATGTCCTTTTTCATTCCTAGCTAATAAAACAGTTTCTTAGTGGTTGTGATCATTTTCTGATAACCAGGATAGCCAGTGTATGGTCATTTATGTAGTTCATCCATGATGAACCTCTTCAATTCATCACAATTTGGGACATACAAATGACCTTTTTAGGCTAATAGGCCATCATCCTCCCTAACATTCCTCGTCACCCAATTTAACAAAGTTTCATTTTTAGCCTCTCAATCTATTGATATGATATAGTATTGAAATCGAATTCTTCACTTTATAATGTCACATAATATTGAATCCAACCTCCATATAACATTGTAATGTGACATAAAGCTTTCAATAACCAAATGAATTTTTATTATTTAATTAAAAAACACAATATTTATTATTAATTATTTATATATAAGTAAATGGCGTGCGTGCACACACACACACACATATAGATATATAATTGATGTTATTTATAGTAGGTATGATTAATACATTTGGCATTTAAATTTTCATAAAGTTTCATAATTACTTACACAATCAAATATTATTAAATTAATATAAATAATATTTTATTTTATAATATTTAAGAATTATATTTATATTAATAATATATATAAATCTCTGATCAATCTCTGTCTCTAAGAAACGGCACTATAGTGCATTGTGCATGGCTTGCAAGACCTAGACTCTTATCGATAAGAGCAATGGTATATTACCACATCAGCAAATCAAACCATAACTCTATTACGGTTTGAAGTTTGTAAGGTTAAAAAAGAGTCTAGTAGTTTAAAAGAAATCAAAGAAACAAAAGTCTTAATGGCCTTTTGGAATTAAAAGAAATCAAGCAAACAAAAGACCTAATACCTATTGGAATTAAACAAATATGGAAAGACATAGACAACAAGCAACTACTCTAGAATTTATGTGTGATTTTACACATACAAGTGGGGATAAGAATAATAGATAAGAATAAGAAAGAGTGGTGGATAAAATTATTCATTAAAGGATGTAGTGAATCAATACATAGTAAGAGGGAGGAGGAGTACCTAATGTAACTCCCAAATATCTAACTATTAACCACTTCATTATAAATTAATGATTATATTAAATGGTTCATTATTACATCACTTTGTTAGAGCCCATTTATTATTCACTTAATTCCTAAGTTTTAAATATGATCATTATCTCTACCCTTTCAAAATGGTCAATTTACATGTTTGTTCAAGATACAAAAAAAGGCTTTGGACAAGTAAAATGTTTGTAGTCGACAAGAGAAGATATTTAAAATGATGGTTGGATTCGATAAGGTTGATGAAGTACAATTTAGGTCACCATTATTTTGTTTCACCATTGAGTCAATAATCAGATGAGAGCCAACATTGGTTGAATAGTCAACCTTTCCACAAATTACATAGAATTTGACTTGTTTACTCAACTCGCCTCTTCCACATATTCACAGTCCATCATGTCAAGATTTTTGTTTTTGTTTTTGTAAAGAAGCACTATCATCATCACTGTCCATAAGGGTCTTCTTCTTTACCACTTCATCTTCACCCTCCCTAAGGGTATTCTTCTTATCAATTGCAAAAGACAATGCATAACATACTTATTGATTTATTTCTCTTTTTTTTTTGTTGATTTTGACTTTCTTTAGAAACAACATCATCTAGGGCTTCATCTCTTCATCTTTGTCTTACTTAACACCTCTCTTACCTAGGAATTATGGTTGAGTTTTCAATGACATTACAACCATTTTTATGTTAAATCAATCCTCCATTCTCAAATTCTAGCAATAATCCATGTTCCCCCACATCCAAATCAACCATATTTTTTACGTTTTTATTAATAATAAAACACTTATCATCGCTGAAATTTATATGTAAGTGTATGCATTGCTTCAGTATACTACTTATAAAAACTATAATTTTTTCCAAACAATGAATATAATAGACATCTTTAATTATTACCCTTTTACCACTTTGGTGGAGCAATATAGTTCACTTTCCTCTAAACCTATATTCTTCTCTACTACTCAACACAATAGAATCAGACTAAGATTTTCCCTCCACAAAATCAACATACCAATCAATAATGTTAGTAAAAATGTCTATATTCCCACGAATCCTTGTTTCTAGTCATGAAAACCAAAAAATGTTCCTCTTGTAAAACCACAATATAATTTTTCTTTCCATATTGATCATCAAAAAAATTCTCTTGGTTATAAATTTGATCCCACAACCACTTCCTATAAACTCTTCTTAAAGAATTTAATAGATTTTTTTCTTTTCCCTGACTCGAAATATTTATCTTCATCATTATATTCTCTCTATTTTATACCCTTTCTCTTAAACTTTGGGACAAGTGCTATCTAAAAATTTTCATTGATACTGATATTCCCAAACTGTTTTTTCCATCTTGACGCAAGAGCTTCTCTTTAATAGGCCTGGCGAGCCTGCATTCGGGCGGCAGAATCACCCGACACTCCCTGTCACTGTGTAACACTGTGATTGTTCACTTGGTAGAAAAAAGATACTAACTTACTTAATTTGTACTACGCATGAATTTGTTACATCTTTGATTACAACAATTATACACATTATCTTGTTTATTACATTTAGCATGTTTTCAACAAGTACACAAAGAAAAATAACTCAGCATGTATAGTTGGGTGGCCAAACAACCCTAACAACCATTTCTTCATTAACTTGCAAAGAACCGAGTTGTAGCTCGTTACAACAAAGAATAAACATGGATCACATGGCTTAGCAATACTTCGACTCTTCGATTCTACTCCTTCACTCATATTTTCGGGACATTTCCATCATGCCAAAAAATCTTCCCACTTGTTCGTCTTTCATTCATAACCTTCTCTACTCCTTTACGGTCGTCCACACCTTTTTCCAGGTCTCAGTGCTCCTCATGCACTTTGATTGACTTCTGTCCAGTCTCCACCACATAGCAGCCATCGAATGTCACCACCAAGACTTCACGGATCTTTTGTTTCATAAGTGCCCCAATTCTGCCTCAACCATCTTTATTAGTATTTCAATACCTACGGAGCGCTCATTGTTATCCATCACCACATCCTTCATCCAACATGTCGAAAACAACCAAGTCACCCCTTGGCCAACTCATCTCAAAAAATGAACTCACCCCTCTTTTCATATTTCGACAAAATTCCTTAAGGGAGCATGATCCACCTCAGTGTAACTCATTCCCTTGGGGAGGAGCTCTCCCTCCTCCTTGACGAATTGAATCATAGACCACGTTTATGTCTAAGTATTGGTGTAACCTCCGTTGATTTCCTTTTTTTTCGAATAGTTCTCTTGCCTAACCTTATATGGGAACCCAACGGGAATTCCCTTTATCCAAAACAAGACACAACCATTCATATTTCCAATATGACCTCTCCCACGGGGACACCTCTTTTAATTCATGCTCCACCCATACTTGTCCGACCTTCATTTTATTTGTTTCTCTAAGTCATTTGGGTGCACTGGGAACTAACTCCCAAACGACTCATTTTGGTGTGGGAGCCCCTTATCAAGTCAAGATGTTCCGCTCACTCCATAAACTTGTTTTCAATAGGCACACCCATCTCTAGTCTCCCCACACCAAGTCATGATGTGCTTCCATAGTACGTCAAATCCGTTGATGACTTGGGTGTCAGAGTCCACTTGGTGAGTCTAGTTGACTCGTGATGCCTTGTGCCAACCCAAGCCTAACTTTCCTTCATCGTTTTTCTAGCTCGCCCTACCTTGTCCATGAATCAAGTAACCCACCAAGCTCATCCAAGGTGACTTGTGCCATTTTTTGACCCATCGAAGGGCCGATATAAGAACCGAGTGTGTTCCTCTTGGAACCCCAAGATATTCCTTTAACTCGAGAAAGAGAATGTGACACACACACATCGTTGAGGTCGTGACATAATCCCCCAATCAAAATTGTTTCCTCCCTTTGGACATTTCCAAATCACTTCACTGTTGGAAACTCCAAATCTCCATAAAACAACACAGTCTTCGCAAATACTCATTCGATACAATTTTTGCACTGCTTCTATGCAACTTGTCTCCATCGATTTCCACAAAAGTTTCTAAGTTTTGAAGCCATGTTGAACTATTGTGCCCATAATCCAACCATCTTAACATGTTTCTACACACCGCATGTATCCACTTCTTGAGCAAGTTGGGTGTTCAATCCACCTTTGCACCCAATTGGTGAAAGTGTACTTCCTCATGTTATGCATACTCATTTCTTCCCATAAATCACCACATGTTCAACCCAAAAAAACTAGGCTAGTTAGCACTTTCCCCTTCGTTGTTTTCCAATTTCATCATGAAGTTCCTCCATAACAACCAAGTACTGCACAAACAAATCATTTTTTTTCTGAAGTAGGACCCCTTCACCATGTCATTGTGCACTCTCTCATCCAAGTGTTGGATAGGTTGTATATCCAGTACAATCATATGATCACTTGCACGAAGGCACACCTCCAATTCAAATTGATATCATCCTCCTCACAACTCGACTCATCCATGCAAATCTCACCAAGGAATCTTCCTTTCCCCACCATGCTCTCATATTCTTCATTACCTATCCATCAAACGTTCTAAATACACAAGTATCCCACATCCAACAGTCACCTTCACACTACTTATCCTTTGTGCTTCATTTCATCCTTCTTGTGCGATCCTTCGATCGATATAATTTCACAACATCCTTCACATGTATCTCATCATTATGTCCAAACGGTCCCAAGTGGAATGAGTCACCTAAAGACTTCCATGCTAAAACATGCTCGATCCAATTCCTTTGTTAACTCCAACCAATGATCTATGGATCTCTGAGCCATCCCATTTTCATCCATAAGCATCTTGAGAATTCCTTGCATATTCCATGTCCCATATCATGAGCAGGAGCGCATCAACCACTCTACTTAGTCTGCATTTTGTCCCATCTCAGTATTGTTCTAGAATCTCCTTGGTTGACACCTCGCTTCCTCTGTTCACCTCTTGGAATGAATCGTCTTTCCACTACCAATTTTTTTTATCATTTGGATCTTTGTTGCAATGGTCAAGTCACCTAATGACTTCACCAATGTGTCGAAGGCACTCATGCATCTCGTCACCTCCACGAGTTGTGATCAAGTATGCCAAATCCTCCTTCACAGGATTTGTGCAAGTGTTGAATTCTGTCTACACTACCTCAAACAAAATCAACACACTTGGATGAAGACTTCCTTGGTCACCCCCATGAATGAGGTTTATGCTCCACCAACAACCTACTTGCACAAACTCATGTTTGTTGGGTATGTGTTATATTCTTTGCACAAGTAGTAGTTTTTTCATTGAATCGGGCACAAAGGGGGGTTTGAGGGGTCGACAATTGTTTTTCCTCGGGAAACATGTCGCATTTTTTCCTCATTTTTCATGTTGCCTCGATTTTCATGTCCATTGTTTGGCAGTTTTTCTGCACATGGTTTTTGTCGATGATTTTCTATTTCCAGTTAAGGAATTAGGGTTTTTTACTAATCCAGGCCATTGGGTTAGGGTTTTGGATGTCTTTGTATCCTATATGTATAGTGTATTGTAAATAATGTATCACTGTGAATGAATATAGAATATGTTGGTTTTCCTGGTTTGAGTTTCTAGGGGAAAAATCCCTCTGTAATGCTTGTATTTTCCATTGTATTTTTTATGTTCTTTTACTGAAAATTTGTTTGTAGTAAATATTGTACAAGGTTAAAATATACATTTGGTATCATAGCTTTGCTTTCTTCAAGGGGATGCCTTTGTGGTCAAGGGTTTGGCTTCGGACTATTATAATCCTTGTTACAATCAGAGATCTTTGGTATTGATTTTTCAGGTGAAAATAAATGGCAAGCAATTCGAAAATGGAGATCGAGAAGTTTAATGGGAAAAGTTTTGAGCTATGGAAGTTCAAAATGGAAGATCTGTTGGTGGACAGAGATCAGTGGATTGTGGTAGATCCAGGTACTGCACCTACATGACCTTCAACAGATGATTGGAAAAAGTTGGATCGGAAGGCGAAGTGCACAATCCGATTGTGTCTCTCAAATTCAATATTACTGAATGTGTGAGAGGAAGCTAAAACCAAGGATTTATGGGATAAGTTGGAGAAGTTGTATCAGTCTAAGTCCCTAGTAAATAAACTATTCCTGAGAAAGAATATTTATAACCTAAGGATGAGAGATGGAGACTCAGTGGCAAAGCATTTGAATGCCTTCAATAATGTGGTAAGTTAGTTAGTATCTGTTGAGATTAAAATTTCAGATGAAGATAAGTGTATCAGTTTACTGTGTTATTTATCAAACTCATGGGATAGTATGGTTGTTTCCATAGGTAGTAATACAACATCCTTGAAGTTTGATG
The DNA here is from genome assembly GCA_009831015.1 of Picea engelmannii. Lineage (NCBI taxonomy): Eukaryota > Viridiplantae > Streptophyta > Pinopsida > Pinales > Pinaceae > Picea > Picea engelmannii. The sequence continues at coordinate 49,380 of ML855226.1, read as the reverse complement.
AAGTGGTCTCATCCTTGTTGTCAGAGGAGATGAGACAGAAGAATATGGAAGGACAGAGAACAAACACATTATTTGCAAGAGGACTTGTCCAAGAAAGAAATAGATCTAAGTTACCAAGTGGGAGATCTAAGTCTAAGGGTAGATGTAAATCTCCCAGAAATTTTGTAAAGTTATGTCGGAGATGTGGAAAATAAGGGCACTACAAGAAGCAATGTAGACCCAAAGTTGAGAAAAAGAAGGGATATGAAGAATCTCCTTCTACAAAAGAAAATACCTCCAAGGAGGAAGGAGGGGATGTGTACTTGGATTCTTCAAGAACACATGTAGATCATGAGGCATGGTTGTTTGACTCAGGTGCATCCTTTCATATGACTCCCCACAAGGAGTAGTTCTGTGAATATGAAAAGTATTATGGAGGTAATGTTTTCCTAGGTGATGACTCGACAACGAGAATCATAGGTCAAGGAAAAGTCAAGATGAGGATCATATATGGAAGGATTAGAACACTACCTGGTGTTCTGAACATCCCAAGTTTGGCCATAAATTTGATTTATGTAAGAAAAATAGATAATGTAGGGGTAAACACAATATTTGAAAAGGAAACCTCCAGGATGGTTCGAGGAGAAATGGTGTAGTTGAAGGGAGTTCAGTTTGGAACTCTATATAAGTTGCAAGGAAGAACTATTAGTGATGGGTGTAATAGTTCCATTGTTCCTTATATTGGAGTTGAAGAAGAAATAACTTCTAAAATCTCAGGAGAAAAGGTTGTGTTGTGGCATCAAAGAATGGGGCATATTGGAGAGAAGGGTATTCAACTACTACACGGTAACGGTATGGTTGAAGGTATGTCTAACTGCTCTCTGGATTTTGATTTCTGTGAACATTGTGTATATGGGAAGTAGAATCCGATAAGATTCCCCTGTGGTGAATCGAGGGGAGAAGGAATTTTATAGCTAGTTCACAGTGATGTTTTTGGACCTCCATCAGTCCCATCATTCAAAAAATCTATGTACTATGTCTCATTTATAGATGACTTCTCGAGGAATACCATATATATTTTCTTAGGAAGAAATCTGAAGTCTTTGACAAGTTTAAAGATTTTAAGGCTCTTGTTGAGAATCAAATAGAGAAAATAATTAAGGTGTTGAGGACAGATAATGGTGGAGAGTTATGCGAGAATGAATTTGAAGAATTATGTAAGAAGTGTGGTATATCAAGGAAAAAGACTACTCCATATACACCTCAACAGAATGGAGTTGCAGAAAGGATGAACAGGATGTTGATGGAAAAAACAAGGTGCATGCTCGGTTGTGTCGGGTTAGGGAAATAATTATGGGCAGAGGAAGTGGGTACTGCATGTTATCTGGTCAACAAATCAACCTCATCAATGTTGGATGACAAGACTCCACAAGAGGTATGGACTGGTAAGAAACCTTCTCTCACACATATCAAGGTATTTGGATGTGATCCATATGTTCATGTTCCAAAGGAAAACAAGAGTAAGCTAGATAAAAGGCTAAAAAGTGTATCTTTATTGGATATAAAGATGTTCTCAAAGGTTATAAGATTTGGAACTTAGAAAATAAGAAGGTAGTAAATAGCCGAGATGTGGTATTTAGAGAAATGAAGGATGTTGTTAAACAGGAAGTCCTACAAAGTAAGGAAGAATCAGAGAAAATAGAAATTGATTTAAAGGATGATGAATCATACTCTACAGAAGAACAAGAATCAGAAGAAGAAGATCCTCCTACTCCAGTATCGAGGAGATCGGTTTGAGAAAGAAGGCTACCAGAGAGGTATACTCCATATGATTTCCATTCATTTTTTTCTTTTTCTATTACTGGTTATGATCCTATAATTGTCAGGGAGGCAGTGGATTCAGAGGATGGAAATCTATGGAAAAGGGCCATGGACGAAGAAATGTCAGCTTTGGATAAGAATGAGGCTTGGGATCTAGTGGAGTTTTCGACTGGAAGAAAGCTCATTGGAAGAAAATTGGTATTTAAAAAGAAGTTGAATGCAGAAAGAAAAGTGGAGAAACACAAAGCTCGATTAGTAGCAAAGGGTTATTCCCAGGCCGAGGGAATTGATTTTGGTGAGATTTTTTCTCCTGTTGCCAAGTTAACCTCTATAAGATTTTTTTTATCTGTTGTTTCTACATTTGATTTTGAAGTAGAACAGATGGATGTGAAGAAAACATTGTTAAATGGGGATATGGAAGAAGAAAACTATATGAACCAACCATAAGGTGATGTTGTGAAGGGAAATAAGGAGCTAGTATGCAAGCTGAAAAAGTCCTTGTATGGCTTAAAACAATCACAAAGGATGTGGTATCATAAATTTGATACTTATATGCTGGGAGTTGGCTTCACAAGAAGCAAAGAGAATCATTGTATGTATTTTAAATTAATTGGTGATCATTTGATTTATTTGGTATTGTATGTGGATGACATGTTGTTGATAGGAAACAACAAGGAGATTATCAAGGATGTGAAAACTAAGTTGTCCTCTAAAGTTGACATGAAGGATCTCAGTGCTTAAAATTTCATTTTGGGCATGGAAATTAAAAGAGATCATAAAAATAGAAAACTCTGGTTAAATCGGAGAAAATATGTCGAGACAATATTCCAAAGGTTTAATATGCATGAATGTAAACTAGTCAAGGTTCCTATTCCTGTTGGTGTAAACTCATCTATGGATAAGTTTCCCAAGACACGGGAAGAGGAGGACATGTCTCATGTTCCATATGAGAGTGAAGTTCGAATTTTGATGTATGCAATGGTTTGTACTAGACCAGGCATTGCACATGCAATGGGAGTTTTGAGGAGGTATATGTCAAAACAAGGGAAAGAGCCTTGGATAATAGTAAAACTGGTTTTCAGGTATTTGTGTGGCACCACTAGCTATGGATTGTGCTACCAAGGAAGACCGATATTGGAAAGAGTGGTGGATATACATGGCTTTTTGGATGCAGACTGGGACGAAGATTTGGATCATAGGAGATCTACAAGTGGGTATGTGTTTAAAATGTTTGGAGGAGCAATAAGTTGGATGAGAAAAATACAGGTTGTAGTGGAACTTTCAACTACAGAAGTTGAATACATGGAAACCACTCATGCAAGTAAGGAAGCAGTATGGTTACAAAGATTGTGTTCAAGTATTGGGTTGGTATAGCAAGTTGTAAGGATAGATTGTGACAGTCAGAATGAAAATTTTCTTGCGAAGAACCCGACTTATCATTCAAACAAAAAGCATATTGATATTCAATATCACTTTGTGAGAGACATGGTTGAAGAAAAGAAAGTATTGTTGATGAAGATGGAAACATTGAATAATGTTGCATATTTATTCACAAAATATGTGAGCACTGAGAAGTTATTTTGTTGTAGAGGATCCATGGGAATTTTTTCCTTGGATTGTTGACTATGTAACCCTGTAACCCCATGTATGCAAAAAAACAAGAAGTGGGAGAATGTTGGGTATGTGTTATATTCTTTGCACGAGTACTAGTTTCTGCATTGCCCCGTGCGTGCAAGGGAGGGGGGGTGCTAGGCCCCCCCTTGGGGGGTGCAGGGGGAGAAATCCCCCCATGCAAGGAAACATGTTGCATTTTTTCTCATTTTTTGTGTTGCCTCGATTTTCATGTCCATTGTTGGGCAGTTTTTCGGCACATGGTTTTTGTCAATTGTTTTCTATTTCTGGTTAAGGAATTAGGGTTTTTGACTAATCCAGGCCATTGGGTTAGGTTTTTGGATGCTTTTTGATCCTATATGTATATTTTATTGTAAACAATGTATCACTATGAATGAATATAGAATATGTTGATTTTCCCAATTTGGATTTCCAAGGGAAACATCTCTGTGTAATGTTTGTATTTGCCATTGTATCTTTTATGTTCTTTTACTAAAAATCAGTTTGTAGTAAATATTGTACAAGGTTAAAATCTACAATCTTTGTCACTTCATGAAGCAGTCCAAGTCAACACACTTGAATTTTTCATTGTAAATATCCATTCAAGTCACCTTATTCATGAAACCTAATCAAAATCAACTTCTTTGCCCTACAATGGCTTGGTACCAGGTGGCAAGACAACATGTACATCAACCAATCATCAAGTCTCCTATTGTTAACTGACATCCATCTGATATCTAGGATTGGCATTCGCAACCTAGTTGACCCAAATTTTGTTCATTAGTACATGAAACGAAGTTGTATTCGGTGGAAAGTTTGGCCACAATCCAACTCATACATCCAATCGAATCATCCTTCTCCATCTATTATATTATCACCTTGTAATTCCTTCATACTAGAAAACCATGAGCAAATCAATAGTGCACGACATGAAGTTGTCACAGTGGAAATTGTGCTCAGTTGTCTGCCATGCAACAAATTTTTTATCTTGCCATTCAAAGTCATGAAGGTGACCCAACTCACTCACTGTTCAACAAAAAGAACCCAAAACTTCCTTTACTCGGCTACCTGAGTCGTGTGTTTTGTTCAACTCTAATACCATCTGTCAAGTAAGTGATGATGGTGAAGAGATTTTCCAACTCTTCAAGATTGTTTCAATAATTTGTTGTTAATTCTTCTCTCATACCATATTTCAGGGCCTCAAAAGCCTATGGTCGAGCGACAGAATCACCTGACGCTCCCAATCATAGTGCGGCACTGCGATTGTTCATTTGGTGGACAAATAATTCCAACTTACTTAATATGTACTACGCTTGAATTCATTACATATTTTTTTATACAAATTATCTTGTTTATTACACTTGGCATGTTTTCAACAAGTACACAAAGCACAACAACTCAACATGTATAGTTGGGCAGCCAAACCATCCTAACACCCATTTCTTCATTAACTTACAAAGAACCGAGTTGTAACTCATTACAACAAAGAATAAACATGGACTACATGGCTCAAAAATACTTGGACTCTTTGATCCAGGTGGATATCGGTGGCCACCCACCTTTTCCGACTAGCTCAAAACAGTTTTTTGGCAATTTTGGTAATTTACTATTTTTAGCAGGTTTTAATTTCCGGGGCCATTTTGAGGGCCTAAATGAAGTTTTTTTGAGATCGAGGTTATCAATAATAACCAAAGGAATAATTGAGCCCCAAAAATTAATCTCCTCAATGATACCTTTCCAACGAGCTATCACAGGCCTAAAACGGAGATCGTATGCAAAAGTTACGACCCCGGGAAGTTGATGTACTAACTTACCCAAACGGGGCCCACATGACTTTTGGCATTTCATCTCCTAGGGTTAGGTTTTTGGATGTCTATGAATTTTGGCATTCTCATCTATTGTAAAAAGGCCTCTAGAGCCTCATTGTAATCATCTTCTCATGGATGCGAGTACCAGCCACATCTCTTCTCAGAGATAAGCTACCAGCGCCCTAGCTAGTTTATTTCCATTCTATCTGCAAGCATATTTCAGTCATTTGTTATTAATGAAATGAAGTCTTATTTCCACTGCATCTCTATGTTTATGTGTATTTCTACATTTCATTGTGTTCCTACATAAATCCAGATCAGTGGTATCAGAGCGGTCTGCTCATTCTCGATCCTTCTTTACATGTCCCCAATGAGATTGGGGTATAAGGAGTTGGGGCTCGATCTGGTTGAACCTTTGCAAGATCAGCCTCGCAAACCTCGACGACCGCCCATGGGGGAAGAAAAGAAATATGAGGGAGCAGGAGATCCTATCAAAATGTTGCTCGAGGAGGCCCTCGAGA
>ML855226.1:32339-43540 GCA_009831015.1 Picea engelmannii | reverse complement strand
CTCCTTTTAAGGTACAAGTAAACTTTGAAATTCCCATATTTGACGGCCAAATAGATGTAGATGTCGTAGATAGATGGTTGAATCTATTAGAAGGATATTTCTCGGTTCATGACTTTTCCGATCGAGAAAAGATTATTTTCGCACTCCTTAAAGCCGCCCCCCATGTCAAGGACTGGTGGGAAACCTACTCGGAGAAAGAGGGCGAGGGAGAACCCTATTTGTTCACAACTGCACCCACTTGGAATTATTTCCGAGATGCCATCAAGGAATAATATTATCTCGTGGGGAGCTATGAGGATAAATACATACAATGGACTACGTTGCGGCAACAAAGGGACCAAGATGTGCATGAGATGACGAATCTATTTCATACCCTACGCACAAAGTTGGGTATCAAATATTTAGAGAAACATTTGGTGTTAAAGTACCGCAGTTGTCTGCACAGATACATTCAGGAGGAAATGGAGTTCCTCGACATCTCCTCACTTAGTGTGGCATACCGATATGCTGCCAAGATTGAGCAAAAGTTCAAACAGAAGAAGCGAGACTTTGGGTCTGCAAATCAGAAGCATGGGAAAGGTACTCCCAAACCATAAAACAAAGGACTAAGCCAAGGCGGGGCATCCTAGGACAACCCTCCAAAGCCACAAGAAAATAACAACACCATGAAGCCAAAAAAGGACATGGGGAAGTGGTGTGAGTTCCATAAGAGCTCCACTCACAACACAAGTGAGTGTCAGGCCAAGTAGTCACTGGTAGCCGAGTTGAAGGCTTCTGAATCGGATGCATGCTCCAACTCTGAATCAGAACCTAACAAGGGGAATGACAGGGGGAAGCAGACTATCAATGCGGAGCCCAACACCGTTGCCACCACAAAGATCCAGAAGGAGGAACCAGAAGATCCAGAGGAGGCAAAGCATCTCTTCCATTCCAAGATGTGGGTAAAGGGTTCCCCATTGCAGTTCATTGTCGACAGTAGGAGAAAGAAGAACCTCATCTCAGTAGAGGTCGTGAAGCGGTTGGGCTTGCCGACCACATCACACCCACAACCATACGCCATCGGGTGGTTGCACCAAGAACGGGACCTCCGCGTCAGTCCACAATGTCACCTTCCCTACATCATCAAGCCCTTCACGGATGAGGTATTATGTGATATTGCTCCTCTTGATGTTTCTGATGTATTATTAGGCCAACCATACTTATGGAAGCGACATGCTATGTATGAGTCTAGGCCTCATGCTGTTATTATCACTTTGGGCAATAAGCTGTACAGGATACCAGAGATAGCACCGCCTACCACCATCTCTTNCTTTGGTTACTGCAAAACAATGCAGTAAGCTCATTTCCAAAACCAGGAAATTTGTTTTCCTGATGATCCGCCCTCAGGGAAAGCGAAATACTGTGGCCATGACCTCTAGACAAGGCCCCACTGCATGAAAACAACAGATGGATAAAGTCGTGGAGGAGTATGAGGACATATTCACCTCCTCTGCAGGGGTGCCTCTACACTGCCAGGTCAAGCACCCCATCGATCTGAACCCAGGTGCACCACTGCCCAATGGACCCATCTACCGGCGCTCTGTCCTAAAGAATGACGAAATCAAGAGGCATATTCATGAGTTGTTGCAGAAAGGTCACATCCGATCGAGTTCATCGCCCTGTGGGAGCCCGATCGTATTGGTGCAGAAGAAGGATGGGACTTGGAGACTTTGCATTGACTATCAGGCACTGAACAAGATCACTGTTCAGAATAGGTACCCGATCCCACGGATTGATGACCTCCTGGACCAACTCAAGGGGGAAAAATATTTCAGCAACATCAACTTGAAGTCTGGGTATCACCAGGTACCAATCGAACCTTCTAATCTGTGGAAGACTGCATTCAAATCCAAGAGGGCCTTTTGGAATGGTTGGTCATGCCTTTTGGGTTGACGAATGCCCCTGCAACCTTCATGAGGCTAATGGACGACATCCTGCGGCCATTCACCAACTCATTTGTAGTGGTGTACTTGGATGACATTCTAATCTTCAGCCAGACTTGGGAAGAGCACCTCCACCATATCCGACAGGTCCTCCAAACACTGCGGCAACACAAGTTGTGTGCTAATTTGGAGAAATGCACTTTTGGCATAACCCAGGTTCAGTATCTGGGATACATTATTGATGAGCGGGGGGTGCATGTGGATCCAGCAAAGATCCGAGTCATTCGGGATTGGCCAACCCCAACCACCCTAACAGAGCTCCGTAGTTTTTTAGGTCTTGCCAATTTCTACCGCAGGATTGTGTTGGGATTCTCTCATATCACTTGGCCCTTGAGTCAAGTCACCAAGGGAGAAGCTAAAGAAAAATTCTTTTGGTCTGAATCTCAACAGAAGGCATTCAAGGAGTTGAAACATCACCTCTGCTCTGCACCAATGCTCACACTACCAGACTTGCAACAACCATTTGAGATCGAGACAGATGCCTCTGACTATGCTATTGGGGCAGTCCTTACTTGATGCAGGAGCATCGCTCACTCATCAAGCGAGCCAGTGCATGGAGCAGAAAAGACAGCTGGACAGCGCCTAAAATTTTTGAAATGCTTTGGAAGTTGTTGTGCCGCTCTTTACTGAGGTCACTCATAAAGAAGCGCACTTGTATTGTAAAATGGGACCTTGAGCCTTTAATCTCTCGTCCTTAGTAGATAGGAAGGAAATTAATAGATTTAATGTTGTTAGATAGGAATTAATTGTAGATTTGATAGTTTCAGTTTTCGAGAGGGAAAACGGAATATAGGCACCCTCCTTTTGTACATTGTAACATTATTGAGAACAGAAGCAAGAAGAGAAGAGTGCAAGCAGAGAACTGGTGAAGAACACCCATGTACAGATTGAATAAATAGAAGAGATTCTTTGATTCAATTTCATGGTTTGTGTTGTTTCTCTATGTTGATATTATGCTCATGTATGTTTGCTTTCTGTCATACGTTTGCTTTGATATGTTGTGCATGTGATTTCATAGTTGATTTGAAATCTGTGAGAGAAAGGGGAATGAGTTTCAATTGTTTCCCTAAGTGAACCAGAGAATTCCTGCAAGGAGTGCAGTTGAATTTGTCCGCAAGGAGTGCGTGACTGCAGGGTTTGTTTAGGGGTAACTTTTTTTTTCATCTCAGAAGTGCAGATTTGGCACCGGAGCCGTGAAAAGTGTGCGCAGGCTAGATGCAGACTAATGGTTGTGATTCTGAGTTAAGGGAGTGAGAGATTTCTACTGCAGGAGTGCGCAGAATTGAATAGTTCCAATACTTAGTCGTATTCAGAGTTTTGCCGCAAGGAGTGCGTGCAATAAGTCTTCATACAGACTTGTGAAGCTAGGACAAGCTCAGGAGGGATAAGCCTATAGTTCATTGAAGGATAATTGCAGGGTGCTGTGGAAAGCGCATGAGAAATCTCCAAGGAGGAGAATCGACGGCCAGGGTTCGCAGAGGAGAATTGCGAAGTCCCGTCGACCGTCAGATCTTGGGGAATTTGTGAGGAATTTAACCCCTAGTCGCAGAGGGAACCAGAAGCCATCGGGGTTCGACATATCGGGTTTTCCGGAGGCAAGAGTTTCATAGCCGCCGAAATCGTTATTAGCGATTTCCCGATTTAATCAAAGCCGTCGATCATATTAGGGGACAGGTGGCATGAGATCCCAGGAGTCAGGATTCAGCATTAAGGAATTCTCGTTGCAAAGGAATTGTGACCGGTGAAATCGCGATCCCGTGATCCCCGATAGAGCAGAGAGAGGAGGTGACGTGGCGAGGAGATAGTGCACGTTCCATCGAAGTTCGGAGTTTGGGGATTTGCTAAGGTAGCGAATCACGACATCGCATGCGCCGATTTCCCGATAGGGAAATCCTAGACAAACGGAAGTGTTGACTGTTGACCCATCGGGTTTCGGGGTTTTGAGTAGCACAAGGACGTGCACACAGGTTTCGCGATACCGCGAAACCCGATTTCCCGAAGAGGACTACTGGGAGATCACCAGGAGAATGCTGTGGGTGCAGAAAAGTCCCGATACCAGATTTGAAGAGTGATACAGTTCTTTGGGCCAAAGTTAAAGAAGGTCCTGGTGGAAGTGATCGTCCTCCGAGGAGTGGGGAGGCGTCTACACCAAGTGGTATCAGAGCGGGAAGACATCTTTGCTTTCTTTAGCAGAGAAAAGAGGAAGAAAACATGCCGTCGAGAAGAGAAAGGCAGTCACCTGATCGAGAAGACAGAGATGCACGAAGAAGGGGAAGGCCGGCAGGGAATCTGGAAATGGAGCGCCAAATGAGAGATCTCCGAGCAAGACTTGAAGAGATGGAGACAACACAAAGATGCGGAGCTAGTGTTGGGGATCTTAGTGATTCCGAGGTTGAAGAGGAAGTTGGACATGATGAAGGAGAGGTCACATAAGAGGATGCTTCGATCGAGCGACTAATCAAAGCCATCGCCCGGATGAGCTCCAAGACCAAAATGGACATTCCAGTGTATGAGGGAAGCTTGGATGCAGAAGAGTTTCTGGATTGGATCCGAGCTCTTGACACCTACTTCGACTACGAAGATATCGAAGAGGATAAAAGGGTAAGACATGTTGTTACCAAGTTGAAGGGACATGCAGCCTTATGGTGGGACGAGCTACAGGCAGATAGACGTTCCAAAGGAAAACAGAAGATCAAGAGTTGGGATAGGATGATCGCGAAGATGAAAGCAAAATTCATCCCGAGAGATTATCAGATCACACTGTTCAGGCGAATGCAGAACCTGAGACAGAATTTTATGACGGTGAAGGAGTACACCAAATAATTTTATAAGCTCAATATCCGAGCAGGTCATCGGGAGAGCGATGATGAAAATGTGGCAAGATATCTGAATGGTCTGAGGTGTGACATTCAAGATGAGTTAAGCACGCTAACCATCAGGATGGTGGAAGATGCTTACCAATAGGCTCTGAAAGCTGAGGAGAAGCTGAGCCGTAAGCAAGGATAGTGAGGGTGAGGCAGAAGTCATCCCAGAGGCAAGGCGGTTGCCCAGGAGAAGTATCAGAAGCCCAAGGAGGAATGGCAGAAACCTCAGGGTAAGAGTGAAAGAGGTGGATCCTCACAGGGAGGACAAAAAAATGTCGAGCTGAGGAGGCAGCATACAGAGCAGGGTAGCGGGTATGCTGATGCAAACACACTTCCTCGTACTAGAGATCGAGGTAGAGGAAGAGGAGGAGTAATCACATGTGTTACATGTGGGAAGAATGGGCACAATTCATTTGAGTGTCCAGAGAAAAAGAAAACCGGAGGAGAAGCTCACAACACAGAGGCGCAGAGGCGTGATGTTGAGGATGAAGACACCAGAAGTGGGAAGTCACTGACGGTGCACAAAGTTATCTTAACACCCGAGAAAGAGGTGGAGGAGACAACTCATAGGAGCCGATTGTTCAGGACCACGTGCAAGACCAAGGGCTGGAAATGCAAGGTCATATTGGATAGCAGAAGCACCGACAATCTCGTTTCGACCGAGATGGTGGAAAAGATGGAGCTGGAAACGACCGATCACCCGAGTCCATACAAAGTATCATGGCTGTAGAAGGGACATCAGGTGAGTGTCACTAAACAATGTTTGGTTGATTTTAAAATGGGTGAATATAAGGATAAAGTCCTATGTGATGTCATTCCCATGGATGTTTGTCATGTATTATTGGGTAGACCATGGCAGTATGACCGAAATGTTGTTCATGATGGGAGAATGAACACATACACCTTGGAAAAGGATGGGATGACACATAGATTGCTTCCGATAAAGGATAAAGAAGTGAAGCCGGAAGTAAGCAATACGATACTTCTCATGAGTGGGAAGGAACTTCTCACAGAGATGGAGAAGAAAGAAGATCCACAATTCTTTGTGGTCAGGAAACTGAGAATTGTCCTGACTAGCAAAAGAGTGGATGACCTACTAGACGAGATTCAGGAACTGTTGGGAGAGTTCGTTGATATCATCGTGGACGAACTACCTCGTTCATTGCCACTGATGAGGAGTGTGAGTCACCATATCGATCTCATACACGGAACGAGTTTACCAAACAAGGCCACGTACAGGTTGACGTCGTAGGAGAATGAGGAAGTCAAAAGGAAGGTACAGGATCTACTGGACAAAGGACTGGTCAGGGAGAGTCTGAGTCCGTGTGTTGTTCCAACAGTACTTAGTCCGAAGAAAGATGGAGGGTGGAGGATGTGTACAGACTCCAGAGCGATAAACAAAATCACCATCAGGTACAGCTTTCCACTACCGAGAATGGATGATCTGATGGATTGCCTGAGCGGGGCAAATTATTTTTCGAAGATTGATCTCAAGAGCGGATATCACCAGATTCGAATGAGAGAAGGTGACGAATGGAAGACATCATTCAAGACAAACGAAGGTTTGTACAAATGGCTGGTCATGCCATTTGGCTTGACAAATGCGCTGAGCACATTCATGAGGCTGATGAATGAAGTCCTGAGGGAATTCATCGGGAAGTTTGTAGTTGTGTATCTGGACGATATACTGATTTTCAGTAAGACCAAGGCTGAACATTTGAAGCATTTAGCCATTATGATGAGAAATCTACAGCAGGAGAAGTTGTTGGTCAATATGAAGAAGTGTTCCTTCATGAAGACAGAGCTCATTTATTTGGGTTTTGTTATCTCAGCGAATGAGTTGAAAATGGATCCTGAGAAGGTGGAAGTGATAAAGAATTGGCCATCACCCAGAAATGTTTTTGAGGTGAGGAGTTTCCATGGTTTGGCTAGTTTCTACAGAAAGTTCATCAGAAATTTCAGTGGGATTAGTGCAGCGATGATGGATACCGTGAAGAAACGACATAAATTTTTTCACTGGACAACAGAGGCTGAAAGGAGCTTCAATCTGTTGAAGAGAAAGATCACAGAGCAACCAATTCTGGTGTTGCCTGATTTTCAGAAGACATTTCAGGTGAAATGTGACACAAGTGGCTATGCCATAGGAGGGGTCTTGAGTCAGGATGACAGACCTGTTGCTTATTTCAGCGAGAAACTGGATGATGCAAAGCTAAAATACTCCACATATGATAAAGAGTTTTATGCTATCATACAAGCATTGAAGAAGTGGAGGCATTACTTGATACCCAAGGAATTTGTTCTGTACAGCGATAATCATGCATTGCAATTCGTGAGTCAACAGGAGAAGTTGAACCAGAAGCATGCAAAATGGGTAGAGTACATGCAGAATTTCACATTTGTGATTAAACACATTTCATGAACTACTAACAAAGTGGCTGATGCTTTGAGCAGGAAATGTTTATTGCTGCAGGAGTTCAGAGTCAAAACTTTGGGTTTTGAAAATCTGAGGGACATGTATGCCGGAGACACAGATTTCGGAGAAGCATATGAAGCAGCTGAGAATCCAGTTCTCAGGGATCGGAGTCCATGGATAGACTACATGATCCAGGAGGGATTGTTGTTCAGAGGCAATCAACTGTGCATTCTGAATTTCTCCATGAGGGAGAATTTGGTGAAGGAAAAGCATAGTGGCGGATTAGCAGGTCATTTTGGACATGACAAAACATTCGCGAAGTTAAGCGAATCATATTATTGGTCGGGCATGCGAGTAGATGCAAAGATATTTGTTGATAGATGCAGGATTTGTCAACACACGAAGGGCCGAAAGCAGAATGCCAGGTTTTATCAGCCATTGCCCATACCTGAGAGGCCATGGGAGGCAATACGCATGGATTTTGTTTTTTGACTACCAAGGACACAGAGAAGTGTTGATTCCATATTTGTGGTGGTGGACAGGTTCTCGAAGATGGCACATTTTATTCCGTGTCATAAGACCAGCGATGCAACCCACATCGCAAACTTGTTTTTCAAAGAGGTTGTTAGACTGCATGGATTACCGAGAAGCATAGTCTCGGACAGGGATACAAAATTCATAGGTCATTTTTGGAGGACGCTATGGAAGAAGCTGGGAACTAACTTGGCATTTAGCTCAACTTACCATCCACAGATAGATGGATAGACCAAGGTGGTCAACATAAGTCTTGGAGATTTGTTGAGAAGCTTGGTGACAGAACACCACAACAGCTGGGACAATGTGTTACCACAGACAGAGTTTGCGTACAATGATTCGGTGAATCGGAGTACAGGGAAAATTCCATTCCAGATTTTGTATGGGACATAGCCAAGGGGAGTTTCTGAACTCAGGGAGTCAGAACAGACTGCAACCAGCAGTGCGAGCGCAGAAGAATTAGTTGAAGCGATGCAGAAACTTCACACGAAGGTGAAGCAGCGACTGCAAAAGTCAAATCAAGAGTATAAGCGCAGAGCCGATCAGTGGAAGAGACAAATTTAGTTCGAAGTTGGAGATCTTGTTCTAGCGCACTTGAGGAAGGAAAGGTTCCCAAGGGGGACGTATAATAAGCTCAAAATGAAGAAAATTGGGCCATGCAAAGTCCTGAAGAAATTCGGGGAGAACGCTTACGAGATTGAGTTGCCAGATGGCATCGGGATATCTCCGATATTCAATATTTCAGATTTATACCCATACAGGACTGATGAAGCAGAGACTAGGACTGAGGGACCAGTGATCCAATGGGTGAAACAAATGCCAGTTGCAGAAAATCCACAGATGGAGTGCATACTGGACAAGCGAGTAGGAAAGAAGACCAGGCGCAAGCAGTATTTTGAATACCTGGTGAAATGGAAGAATCACCCAGTGGAGGACACCAGCTGGGAGACTGAGGCAGTGATACAGAAGCATGGACACACCGTGCAGGAGCTCATGGACAGGAGCCCATGAAAGTTTTCAAGCCAAGGAGTATGATGCAGGAGCATCGCTCACTCATCAAGCGAGCCAACGCATGGAGCAGAAAAGACAGTTGGACAACGCCTACAATTTTTGAAATGCTTTGGAAGTTGTTGCGCTGCTCTTTACTGAGGTCACTCATAAAGAAGCGCACTTTTAGTGTAAAAGGGGACCTTGTGCCTTTAAGCTCTCGTCCTTAGTAGATAGGAAGCAAATTAATAGATTTAATGCTGTTAGATAGGAATTAATTGTAGATTTGATAGTTTCAGTTTTCGAGAGGGCAAACGGAATATAGGCACCCTCCTTTTGTACATTGTAAAATTATTGAGAACAGAAGAAAGAAGAGAAGAGTGCAAGCATAGAACTGGTGAAGAACACCCATGTACAGATTGAATTAATAGAAGAGAGTCTTTGATTCAATTTCATGGTTTGTGTTGTTTCTCTGTGTTGATATTATGCTCATGTATGTTTGCTTTCTGTCATACGTTTTCTTTGATATGCTGCGTATGTGATTTCATAGTTGATTTGAAATCTATGAGAGAAAGGGGAATGAGTTTCAATTGTTTCCCTAAGTGAACCAGAGAATTCCTGCAAGGATTGCAGTTGAATTTGTCCGCAAGGAGTGCGTGACTGCAGGGTTTGTTTAGGGGTAACTTTTGTTTTCATCTCAGAAGTGCAGATTTGGCACCGGAGCCGTGCAAAGTGTGTGCAGGCTAGACGCAGACTCAGGGTTGCGATTCTGAGTTAAGGGAGTGAGATATTTCTGCTGCAGGAGTGCGCAGAATTGAATAGTTCCAATACTTAGTCATATTCAGAGTTTTTCCGCAAGGAGTGCGTGCAATAAGTCTTCATACAGACTTGTGAAGCTAGGACAAGCTCAGGAGGGATATGCCTATAGTTCATTGAAGGATAATTGCAGGGTGCTGTGGAAAGTGCATGAGAAATATCCAAGGAGGAGAATCGACGGCCAGGGTTCGCAGAGGAGAATCGCGAAGTCCCGCCGACCGTCAGATCTTTGGGAAGTTGTGAGGAATTTAACCCCTAGTCGCAGAGGGAACCAGAAGCCATTGGGGTTCGGCATATCGGGTTTTCCAGAGGCAAGAGTTTCATAGCCGCCAAAATCACGATTAGCGATTTCTCGATTTAATCGGAGCCATCGATCATATTAGGGGATAGGTGGCACGAGATCCCGGGAGTCGGGATTCGGCATTCGAGAATTCTCATTGCAAAGGAATTGCGACTAGTGAAATCGTGGTCCCGCGATTCCCGATAGAGCAGAGAGAGGAGGTGACGTGGCGAGGAGATAGCGCACGTGCCATCGGAGTTCGGGGTTCGGGGATTTGCGAAGGCAGCGAATCACGACATCGCATGCGCTGATTTCTCGATAGGGAAATCCTCGACAAACGGAAGTGTTGACTGTTGACCCATCGGGTTTCGGGGTTTTGAGTAGCATGAGGATGTGCACACAGGTTTCGCGATACCGCGAAACCCGATTTCCCAAAGAGGACTACCGAGAGATCACCAGGAGAATCCTGTGGGTGCAGAAAAGTCCCGATACGGGATTTGAAGAGTGATACAGTTCTTCGGGCCAAAGTTAAAGAAGGTCCTGGTGGAAGCGATCGTCCTCCGAGGAGTGGGGAGGCGTCTGCACCATTACTCAACATGGGCATCCAGTGGCATATCACAGTGAGACACTTTCTGATACAGTTCGAAAGTATCCCACTTATGACAAAGAAAAGTATTCCATTGTGCAGGCTTGTCGGCAATGGAAGCATTACATTTTGGGAAAGGAAACGCTCATCCACACAGACCACCCACCCTTGCAGTTCATACAAACACAAGGGAAGTTGCAAAACGATCGCCATCAGAAGTGGTCCACATACCTACAACAGTTTCATTTGAACATTAAGTACAAAAAAGAAAGCACCAATAATGTTGCAGACTGCCTCAGTCGACCACCCATCGTGGCGCTAACCACTGTGCACAACTCTTGTGGGCACGAGACTTCCGATTGGCCGCTTCTCTACACAAGTGATCCAGAATTCGGCCACACATACAATATACTCTTGGAGGGTAATCAAGTTTCCAATTTTCACCTCCAGGATGCCCTACTTTGTCACTTAGGGCACGTTTCTGTTCCTTCAAGCGAGCGTGCCAAGATGATTTGGGAGGCACACTACAGTCGAGTCCCTGGGCATTTCAGGGTCGAGAAAACCGTGGCAGTACTGCAAAAGTATTTCTATTGGCTGAACCTTCGACAAGATGTCGGGAAGTACATCAAGTCCTGCACTGCTTGCGCCATTGCCAAACCGACCATCAAGAAGAAAGGCCTCTATACTCCGCTTCCTACCCCCAGTCGACCTTGGGAATCCATCTCTATGGATTACATGT
>ML855226.1:0-13215 GCA_009831015.1 Picea engelmannii | reverse complement strand
TATGCCATAAGGGGACCACTTTGAAGACTTCTCCAAATAATCCCATCACTTCTATTGACATCAATGACAACCATTCCTTGTTGACATCAATGAAAACCGATTTTCCAACAATATCCCCCTTTGGCATTGATGGCATGGTAACACTCGTGTTCCTTCTCATGCTCCCCCTGTGACCATCGATCCCCTTATGAACAATGATCCCCATGTATTCATGCATATTTGTTTTCTCTATGTTTCCATGCCTTTGTTTTCTCTCTACCCCTTCAACATAAATGGAAAAGGGTAATTATCCTTGGGGTTGTTCCCCTTGCCAAAAATCCTATGCTTTCTCTTCAAGGCACTTCCTCGTGTAAATATTTGATTTGTATGAAAATAATTCAAGAGATTATTTACTCAAATTCTTAATGTCTTATGCTTCTCTCCCCCTGCCTTATTGTGCCTGATGTCATGGGGATCACTGTGGGGAAGAAACCATTCAATTTTTTTCTCCGAAGATACTCAAAGATCTACCTTGGAAGAGGTTTGGTGAACATATATGAATTATGCTCTTTTGTCCCAATATACTCTAGCTTGATGTTCTTCTTTGTAACTTGTTCCCATAGAAAGTGAAACTTGATTGGAATGTGAATCGTCTTGGAATGCATTACTTTATTCTTGGAGATACTAACAGCACTAGTGATATCACAAAGTATTGGAATAAGCTCATCATATTCCACCTATATATCCTATAAGGTCTTCTTCATCCATATAACTTGAGTGCAACATGTTTTCGTTGCAATATATGTTGCTTCTATTGTGGAAAAAGATATTTCAATGACTTTTTCTTGCTTAGCCATGATATCATACACTCACCTAAGTAGAAATATGCTCCACTTGTACTTCTTCTATCGTCAATGCTACCTACTCAATCTACATATGTGTAGGCAACCAAAGATATTTCTTTCCCTTTTGGATACCATAATCCAAAATATATTTTTTCTTTGAGATTTCTAAATATTCTCTTTACTCGCATAACATGTGTTTCTTTCGGTGTTGATTGAAATCTCGCAACCTCTCCAACTGCTTGCATCACATCTAGTCTTGAAACTATCACACAGATTAAGCTACCAATCATTGATCTGTACAGTTTATGATCTACATCCTTAGATTCATCATTTTTCTCAACTTTAAATTGTTATACATAGAAGTACTTACATGTTTGCAGTATTCCATTCCAAACTTATTTATCATTTCTATGATGTAATTACTATCGGAGATGACAATACCTTTATCATGTGGACATATTTGTAATCCCAAAAAGAAAGTCAACCCATCAAGAAAAGACATTTCAAAATCATTTTGAATGTCTTTGGAAAACTTTTGACTCATCCTATCATCATCATTCCCAAAGATAATATCATCTACATAAATTTCAATTATCAATATACTATCTCGATCCACTTTTATGCATAGATTTCTATCTTCATTTCCCTTCTTGAACTATCGTTGTTGTAGATGCCTTTCCAATATTGAATACCATGCTCTTGGAGCCTTCTTGATTCCATGCAATGATTTCTTTAGTTTGCAAAAATAATATTTCATATTTGATAGTAGAACCGTTTAGGTTGTTCGATGTAGACTTCTTCTTTTAATTATCTATTTAGAAAGGATGATTTTACATCCATCTAATACACCTTGATTCTTTTCAAACATGTATAGGATAATATCAATCGGATAGATTCCATCGTAGCAACTGGAGCAAAGTTCTCTTCAAAATCTATACCTTCAATCTGAGTATACCTATTTCATACTAACCTTGCTTTGTTTTTGGTTACCTATCAATCGTTGTTCAATTTTTTTCTGAAAAGCCACTTTGTACCAATCATGTTCTTGTTATTTGGCCTTGGAACTAGTTCCCATGTGTCATTCTTCTCTATCTGATTCAATTCTTCATCCATAGACTTGACCCAGTATTGATCATTTTTGTCTTCTTCAAAATTGTTTGGTTCAACTATGGATAAAAGTGATAGATTCCTTTGTTCTGGTGAAAGTATTCTTCTTTGGGTTTCAACTCCTGCATATTTATCCCCAATAATCTATTCTGGTGGATGATTTGTATCCACTCATCATCTAGGTGTCTTAGGAGGTATATATTGCTCATCTTCCTCGTGTTTTGTTTATGGTTGCTCTTCTTCTGCTTCTTCTTCTTCTACTTCTTGTTCTTTTAGATCTTCCTCTTCATCCTACTCTTATGAATATTTTCTTCCTTCCTTTCCTTTCTATACATATTTCTTGTCAATTGTTACATTGACTCTTTCCACGATTTTGTTGAGTCTTGGACTGAAGAATTTATACACTTTGTTTTTTCTTGAATACCTAACTAGTATGCCCTTATCAACTCAGGAGTCAAACTTTTCAAGCCCGACATCTTCCCTTTTGGAATAACATGTGCTTCCAAATACTCTAAAATGTGGTATAATATTTGCTTCCAAATACTCTAAAATGCTTCACATTTTTCGGTCTTCCTTTCCATAAATTGTAGGGAGTCTTATCACTGTTATATCTAAGCATTCCTCTGTTTAAGATGTGAACTTTTGTATGTATTGCTTGAGCCCAAAATATGTCACTTAACTTGGAATCTTTCAACATGGTTCTGGCCATTTCATGTATGGTTATGTTCTTCCTTTAGACAAATAGATTTTGCTAAGGTATCCTTCCTTATTTATCTCACATTTTTCTAAGTCAAACAAATTTTTGTCTCCTTGATCACACATTTGAATTACACTTAGAAGACCGTGCTTCATATATTCAACCAATAGAATGTTTTCTTCCTTGGCATCTTTGATTCCAAGCTTGGTTGTGCCTATACCTATGATTCTAGCTAACTTGTCATTTTCAAACAAAAATTGATCCATCGTGTTCCTTCTTTAGGGTCAAAAATCTTATCTTGCCACATGTGATATGATTCAAACAACCATTGTCAACATACCACCCACTTTTCTTATGTTGCGCTTGTAGAGAAAGAAATCATTCTTCAGTGTTCAATTAATCCTTCTTTCTTCTCCATATCCTTTATGGTTCTAGTTTATGACTGTTGATATTAGTCTTTGGTTCCCTTGGAGGAATAGTTAGTCTACAATCTTTGGCCATGTGTCCAAAATTGTTTCACTTGTAGAACTCTATTGCATTACTTAGTGAACCAAACATGTTGTGATTTTTGTTTTGTTCTTCATGTGACTTTATTACATAATTGTTGTTTGAATAAACTTTATAGATTCTTTTGTTCTTGGCATAGGGTCTATAGTTTGCAGTTTTGTGACCAAAATTGTTACAAGCATAGAATAAACAAAGAAAAATAATTTGATTCCTAGATGTAGGAGATATTTTGAATGGTGTTCTCTTTTGAAGAATTCTTCTTCTTGAGATGTTGTTGATTGTTGACTCTGTGTTGTGAATCTTCTAGTTGGTAAAGTTATTCTATGATTTTTTCCTTGAGTACCTATGACTATTTTTGCATAGGTGCTTTGTTCTTATTCTTGTTATGTTATCTTGGAGCTTGAACCTTTCTCAGTCTGCATCTAGTTGTATCATATCCTGGACCTATCATAGTATCGAATTTGATTGTTGATGATCTCATCCAATATTTTGGTGATATTCTGATGCATATATTTCTTCTGAAGATATTTTCTTAGAGTGACTATTTCTTCTTCCATATTTCAATTATCTTCTCTTTTTATTTTAACTGACTTCTGAGAGTTTCTTTAATCCTTATGTTTTCTTCTACTTGGATTTTTAACTTTGTGATTATCTTCTTGACTTCCTAAGAGTTGGAATTGTGAGCTTTGTTCTTTTTTTTTTACTATGACTTATGTGAATTTCTTTCCTTTCTTTCTTTTCTCAGTTCTTCTAAGGCACTTATTAGTTATGCTATGAGATCAACTTCTCCTTCTTATTGAAAATATTCTTAATCATCATCTACTTCCATGAACATTACTCTTTATGAATCGTTGTCACTATCATCATCCTCATCTGATGAGGAGTTTTCTTCCTTTGAGTAGAAAATTTTTCTTGAATAATTTCTTTTGTTCCCTCTCTTATCTCCTTTTTGAATTTTTTTTTTCTTTTTTTCTTCTTTGTCTTATTGGATTCTTTGAACAATGTTTCCTTTGTGACCAGGTTCTCTTGTTCTATCCTCATTTCATAAATTTTTTATAGCAATATTTTCCTCAGCCTATGCAATCTTACATAGAGGGCCTTTTTTCGTTTCCCTGTGCATAATTTTCATCCCTTTTCACAAATCCGAGAGCTAAAAATACATTTTTTCCACATATACTCACCTTGCCTACTATACAACATGCATAAATGCAAGTTGCACCACTAAAACCCGTGTACATTGGGAAATGTGCCAAAAAATGAAAAATGGTGTCAGGTTTCCATGTCACAACAAGAGATCAATGATCCTTGGCCTTCCATATACTAGAAACATTCTGACTCAACCCTTCATTTCCATTTGAAGGATGTAAATGGGCCAATTCCAAGCTATGGAAAAGGAGAGAAAGAATTAAACTTTGAGAGAAAAGTTACTCTGGAGGAATTATTCACTTCATATGGAGTCACCATCCCTTTATCCTTTAAGTCTTTACACAATGTTCAGCCCCCAAGATCTTCCCTTATTGAGTGAGAAATCCATTGTCTCTCTTACACGAGCTTGCCTTTGGTGGAGGATTGAAGTGGTGGAGGTTCAAATGGAAGGAACTTAGTTTCTCGGTTTTGAACCATGCTGACATGGAAGTCTATAACTTATTCACTTTTGTTGATCATATATTAACAGAAATACTCTTTTCTCATCCAATTGATATCTTGCAAATATTTTAACTATCATTCCATAGGCATATTTGTTATGTATGTTAATGGATTATGATATTAAATGTGCTAGCATCATATATTATCATCATATGATTAGTTTGCTTCGTTGTTGAGGACTAGCTGCAGGTATATTTCTTTGGTTCAAGTGCTCAACGGTGGAATTCATCAAACGTCTGGACAAGGTAGGCATTTTATATTTTCTTGCTAACATATTTTTTTATATAGCATACTTGAGAATAGAGTTGATTTCTGCAATCATTTCCATCTTTTGTGGTTTTCCCCTAGCCATAGAGAGATTTTCCTCATAACAAAATTGGCGACCATACTGGGGATTGAATCTCCTTTCTTGGGGTTTGGAGTGTTTTTCTCGTTAGATTTCTCTCATTTATAATGTGTTTCTTGTTGTATGATTGCTTAACAACCTCTGTTTACTCTGGGTCTAAGTCTTTCATTCGTCTCCTTTGCCCAGTTGTGACTATGGCACATATACGCAGGTTTTTGCTTGACAGTCACGTATATACATGTGTTGTCCTTCTACAAGTTGCATACATATGCACTTTTCTCTTGAACATTCGTGTACATCAACCTCTTTTGTTTGTTTGTTGTGTTTGGTGGTTTTTGGGTAGGTTTTAATGATTGTTGATTCTTCTTGGGTCTTTGTAGTGACCGTTAAGTGTTTGTAGGGTGACAGGAAACCTGTCTTCGGTTGAATTTTTTGGCAGAGCCTTTATTGTCATATTTTCATTTTGATTGTCCTTGTACATTGGGTTGGGTATTTTGCTCCTTGATATCCTACTTGAGTTGTATCTTTCTATACACAATAGAGTATTTATATATCAAGTTGTTGTTCAGTCCATGCATTTTCATTTTTCTTATATTGAAAATACAAAAATATTAGGCATTTTACATTGATTGACATTTTGATTTTTTGAGTCTTTGTCATTTATCTTAGTGCATGTAAAGAAAGATTGCATTTTTATTCAGAATTGCAGTAGTTGAAATTGAAAATTGCATTGTTTTAAGAAGCATATCATTCATTGAAAATTGAAGTTAGGACTTTGCATTGTATTCATATTTACTTTACTTGCTGATTAATAACATCACTAGTTTCACCACCATACCTTTTGAGTAAGCATGGCCATTAAAATTAACACTATAATTTAAAATTGATTAGTAATGATTTTATTTTCTAGGGTGCACAAACTAGCTTAGGATTTAGCGCCTTGGAATAGGATTTTGTGAGTAAACTTCTCCAAGGATATTAAATCAACGTATGTGTATGATTAAAGGATGGATAAATCCATTGTATAATCGGTAATATCAGGAGGCTTCGCTCACACCGGAGTTAATCACAAGATCACACGAGGTTGGTTGAAGAGATATCATGCCGACACCTTCTTAACATCAAAGATATTTCTGGGGATCTATTTGTATCTGGGGATCTTGTTAGTCCCTTACCTCCATGAGAGGCGGTGCTTTCAAGGTTTCAATCTTTTCTACCCTTCCCATACAATGGACCCGACTTACGACTGCTCGTCTGTGCATTAGTTATACGGTGGTTGATTAGTTTCTTAACTTAGGAGCCACATAGGTTACTTGCATGGGTTATTATGCAGGTACCCTGGGTCAGATAAGGGTCGAACAACACACATCCTTTATGGAAGATTACCTCTCCAGGGGGATATGAAAAAATGGTTTTCAAGCCCATGAGGGCCCTTATAACAGATTCTTTTACATTCTATATTTAGCAAGGAGTCTCAGACCCCTCTTGGGCGAGGCATACCTACTTTAGAGAGGGAGGTCCCTTTCAGACACTTTACCCCATTTGTGTGCATATTGGCCATTTGATTATTTTTGGTGTGCTCTTTGATTACCATTTATCCTTAGGATTTATTTTTATATCTTGATTCTTAATTTATCATGGAGTCATACCAACCTCCCCACTGGTCTCGCCGCTTGTTATAGTTACCACTAGATTTTGAGTCTTTTCCTTCTAAAAGGCGTATATTTATTAGACGTGGTACACACACCTCCACTTTTTAGACTTGTGATTCTACAAGGATGAGTATTGAACTGAGTCATCAAAATACTAGGATCCCTTCGACTCCCACACCTACTATAGTTAATGGCACCCCTTCAACTCCTACAACCATAATGGTTGTAGTGTCGGAGGCACCTATTATCACTTCTTCTCATCCTATAGTGAATATTCAACCTATTGCCACGAACCCATTTGGGTCTCTTGGTCACTCACTGAGATATAATGTTCATTCCATTCAAACTCCATCCCAACTGCTGGCCCTAATGCTAGAATTGGACTTGGGGGCACATCCCCTCCTTATACTCCATTTTCATTTGGTGGTTCTCAAATCCCTCAAATGACTCCTACTATGGGAGACATTCCTTATTTTAAACTTGGGTCTAATCCTCTTGCTTTTGGGTAGAGAAAGCAACATGGCAGACAAGCTTCTGCTAAAGTTTTTTCCTATACCCTCACCTACTCAGTGTCAATTTTGAACAACACGTTTGGCATGATGAATCCACCTCTATCCTCTAGATTCACACCTGGAGGGGGTCGGTTTCACACCTTGGGAAACCCCCAACCCGGAGCCACTCTGACTAGGGATAATTTTTATAACCCCCATTAGAACAATCCTACTAGAAATATTCCCAACCAACCTCTAATGAATCATCCTAGAGGAGGGTCTTATAATCTAAGACAGGTCCATGGTTCTTACCAGAACTCTAGATGGGTTGCAGTTCCCCAAACACAATATTTCCAGGGATATTGGGGCCAAATGTTGCAACCCCGTCTCCCTTTTTTTGCCACACTTAATATGTGATACTTCTCTAAGTTAATGGATGACCCTATGTGTGATGATCCTACATGGCCCTCCTTCCCCACCAATATTCCTTCGGATATTCCAAAATTATAAGGTAAGAATGTTGAGCATCTAGGTGATCACGTTACCACCTTTCACCTATGGTTCTCTTCAAATTACCTTAATGACGATTTCATTTGGTTAAGATTATTTAAATGCACCCTCATTGAGGTTGAAGAAAAATGGTATATTGAGCTACCTAGGGGGGCATATGGGACCTTTAGTCAGATGGTGCTAGTCTTTCTTAACCACTTTGAATTGTCATTTTGTTACGATGTTGGCCTTGAAATTCTATCAACTTTACGCCAGGACCCAACCACTCATATCTTGGATCACATATAGGAGTGGTGTAGACAAAAGAGGTTGATTAATACCTACATACCCTGGAAATTTCTTTTAGAGTGGTTCGTTAAGTCTTTGCAGCCTCCTATCTCAAAGGATGTTGCTACATCCAGGGTCACATCTGAGGAAGAAACAATCATCAAAGCCCAATAGTTAAACGCTCAGTCTGGGATGTTATAGCACATTATTTCAGATGCACCGAGGTCAACCTATGACCCTAGTAAAAATTTCGGACTTCATGCCGATGACATTGTAGGCTCCACCAATGTGAAATCCACAGACTTGGTGACAAGCCATTTGAAAGAGTTGTCTCTAAACCAATATCCATGTGGGCCAACTTTGGCTGTGTCTTCCAATCCCACTCAGTCAATGGATGTACGTTATGTGCAATCACCGACTGACCCAAATGGTAACCAACAACCTGGTCTCATGATTGCAGTTCCTCATAGACTATTCCTGGTCTAGAATATCTTCCTACTCCTTTGGAGATGCACTGAAAGATCGAGAAACAAGAGCCACTGCCTTGTATTCTAAAAGGAGTAATCAAGCGCTCTACCCACAATCCAAATGATAGTGCCACCCAGAATTACTCTATTGTTGAGGATCTAGATCAAGCCCCTTCTGTGATGTTGGCTCTAGAGGTACTCCGAGTGTGTCCTTCATATAGGAATGCCTTAATATCTGCATTAGGAGCTCTAGACCCCAGTGGCTTGAAATTTATCAAGTTTTACATCACATATGTGAAGCCTTTCTTGCCTCACCATGTGGCATTCCAAATCCATGTGGGATACTCAAAGTATACCATCAAACGTATGGTTGTTGATGAAGGTGTTTCTACGTGTGTGATGTCCCTAATCTATTGGAAAGATCTCGGCTCTCTGACTCTCTCTCAAATTCTGACCATGTTGACTTCTTTTGACGGTCATTCCTTCCACACTCACGGTATTCTTACTACCTTTATAGTCCAGTTAGGTGGGAAGATGCTAGAGGTGGATGTCTAGGTGGTTGATGCGCCCCTCTATTATAACTTGTTACTAGGATTCAATTAGACTTATGCTAAGACTGTTGTCATATCGTCCATCTTCCATACTTTTTTTTTCCACACGATGGGAAGATTGTGACGATAGACTAGTTATCCTTTGCATATTCTAGCCCCAATGCATCTATTGGACTGTCGATCCCTATGGTAAAAAATTCTCAGTCGACAACTGAGAATATCGGTTTCATAATGTATTCATCCCTTTTTGGTACCTTCAACTTCATTGCGTCGATTGACCACATTTACGCCATGTCTAGTAGGCTTGTTTCATCAGAGAGGTCCCTTCCTTTCCGCACTTCCTATTTTAACGATCCTTGGACCCTACCTTCCTCGAATTCATCTTGTGAAGGTCAGTCGCATGTTGGAATGGCCATGCCACTATCAGAAACAAAGATTGTGTATCAGGTTTTTCTTGACTCTTACGTCGACCCCGATCCTATTACCTCACCGATGGATGAGGAGGATCCTGTTATTAAGCTTGTGTGGTCCACTTTGGTGTATTTTTCGCATGACTGCCTCAATGAGACTTTTCCCTTGGATAAAGCCATCATTGAATCCATGAATGGTTCTAACAAACCTTGGGATGATATGCATCATTGCTCTTATTTTCTCCAGAGCTTTCTAGAATCGAACAAGATGACTTTCGATCTACTTTGAGTGACATAGTCGATCACTCCATAGTTCCACTTGATATGCATGACATTTATTCTAAAGGAAATATGACAAGTATCTCTCCTATGGTCACGATTGATATCTCTCGTACCCCTGGCAAGATTGAAAACGTACATATCGGTGCGAATTTTTCGCTAGAATAAATCCTGAACTACATCGAACTCTTCAAGGAATTATGAGATGTATTTGCATGGTCATATGAATATATTCCAGGAATCGACCCTCGTATTTTCTAGCATGATATTAGAACTTACCCGGATGCTAAGCATGTTCGACAACGTCTTAGAGTTTTCAATCCTCGGAAGGCCCCTGCTATTAAGGAAAAGGTAGAGAAACTACTTAATGTTGGCTTTATGTACCTGGTTCCCTTGACTGAATGGGTATCAAACCACGTTCCTTTGAATAAGAAACAAGGAACCATTCATGTATGCATGGAATTTTGTGACCTGAACAAATCCTATCCTAAAGAGAACTTCCCGACACCTTTCATCGATTAGATTATCGACAAGTGTGCGGGAAGCAAAGTGTTTTCTTTCATGGACATATTTTCAGGATATAACCAAATTCAAATTAAACCTGAGGATCAACAAAATATGGTATGTATTTTTCCTTAGCTTACTTTATCATACCTGAAGATGCCTTTCAGCCTTAAAAGCACTAGAGCAACCTTCTAGCATGCTATGACCTTCACATTCCATGATCTTAAGAATATAGTCCAAGCTTATATTGATGGTCTTGTTGCTCAATATCATAAGAGAGTGGATCACTCTAAGTACCTTTGGCTAGTTTTCGAAAGATGTTGTCATTATACAATCCGATTAAACCCTCATAAGTGCATCTTTTGCATTAGGTCTGGTCGTCTTTTGGGATATCTAGTTTCTGAGACTGAGATCATGGTAGATCCGTTAAAGGTTGAGGAAATACTGCAGTTGACTCCCTCACACACTATTAAGAAACTTCAAGGTTTACATGGGAAAGCTAACTTTTTACGTCGGTTTATAGTAAACTATGCCAATATCACTAAGGGTTTTATGCCACTTTTGAATAAGAACACCCTTTTTATCTAGGATGAGTGAGCCCAGGAGTCCTTCGATTCTTTGAAGAAATCCTTGGTATCGACACCTCTCTTGAAGTTTCCTGACTACAATAGAGATTACTTGCTTTATGTCGCTGCTTCAGAAGAGATGATTGGTAGGGATTTGGTTTAGGAGGATGATTAGCTCCATGAGAACATCATCTACTATCTTAGTCAAAACTTAGTCAGTATTGAGCTTAATTACACACACGTTGAAAAGATAGCTTTAGTTGTCATTCACGCAGTCGGACATTTATGCCATTATATATTTCTTTGCAAGACTATTGTGGTTTTCAATGTCAATCCATTTCAATATGTCCTTACCAGGAGTATCATAGGGGGCAATATAATAAATGGATTTTCATTTTACAATAATTTTATCTCGATTTTGCTTTTGCGAAATACAAGAAATCACTAGTCTTTGTGGAGTTAATATCGGAATTTCCATGATTAGATGAGGATGCCATCCATGTTGATTCGTTTGCGGATGAACACATTTTCCTTGTCTCATCATCCGACCCCTAGTATGGAGACATCGTTCTCCATCTTCAAACTTTGAAGTTCCCTCAACATCTCTCACGAGATTACCTACGATGTGTACGATACCAAGTCAAGAATTATATTATCATCAACAAAACTTTGTATCACCAAGGAATAGACAATATACTGCACCTTTTTTTAACTCATGAAGAATCTGAGTCAGTTCTAAACTATTTCCATAGTGGGGCTTGCGGTGGTCATCTATTAGGGTTTGCGACAACCCAAATTTTTTTATGATATGGTTATTTATGGCCTTCTATCTTTAAAGATTGCATTGTAGCGGTTAAAAAGTGTCACCCCTACTAGGTTTTCACTCGTAAAATGTGCTCACATCCATCCCCTCTTCACCCAGTCATTATTGTCGGTCCCTTCACCAAAGGGGGGGTAGAATTCGTGGATTGAAACCCAACTTCAGTTGGGGGGAATCGATACATTATCATGGTTGTCCACTACTTTACTAAGTGGGTTGAGGCCATGCCTATAGTTAAATAAGATGGGAAAACTTCTGCCTTCTTTGCATTCAATCAAATTATCGCCAGGTTCGGCATCCCAAGTGAGATTGTCATTGATCATGGTAGTCACTTTCACAACAAAATAATGGAAGAGACAGCATCCAATATGGGGTTTAAGAATGGTCATTATTCCCCTTACTACCCCCAAGAAAATGGGCAGGTAGAGGCCTTCAATAAGTCTCTCAAGACCATTTTGAAAAAAACTGTTAGCTAGAGTAAATCTGACATGCACATTATGCTATATCCTGCACTCTGGGCATACCAAACCTTGGTTAAGACTACCATCATATTTTATCCTTTCCAGTTAGTAAACGGTGTGGAGTCAATATTACCTATTGAATGTGAAATCTATTCTCTTCAGTTGGCAGTTGTACTCCTCCATGACACTTTCGATCTCGAGTCATACCTTGTACACCTAGAGAGTATTGATGAGCAGCGTTGAGATGCCTCTATGGATATCGATGCAAACAAAAAACATGTCAAGGTCTAGTTTGATAAGTCTATCTATCCTCGGTTGTATGTTGAGGGTGACTAGGTCATTTTATATGATCAAGCCAAAGAATTGATGGGGGCAGGCAAGTTCAAACGCATGTGGCACGATCCTTATATTGTGTGACATGCCTTAGAAAAAGGAGCTTATGAGTTATAATATTATGAAGGGAATATATTGGTCGAGCCCAGGAGTGGGCTCTACTTGAAAATATATTACGCTTGAGCCCCAAACTTGGACATAAATCTTTGCATACTAATCTAATTTAGTGTATATATCTTTTCCCTTTACTTTTTGTCTTCAACTTTCTTATCAAGTTTTCCCTTGGTTGGAATATATCAACAGAGTCTTTGGTCTACTTAGGATTCAAAAATGGAGCCAGTCATCATACATGGAACTTGGCTTCCACCGCTTGGGTGTTTTACTCACCCGAGGATCTACTGGTGTCTTCAGGTGGCGTATGCCTAGGGCCATCCATGAATAATGTGGTCAAATTTAACATCGTTATAGAACTTTTGTGTGACGCTATTTCACATGGTATTCGCTCTTTAGAGGTTCGCTAGATTCCCAATTAGTAGTATGTCAATTGAATGAAAGTTATAGCGTGCATGGTCCTACTTTACTCCAAGGATTCCTACAAGTATGAATTTTTGAGAGACAAATTGATTTTATTACTTATCATCACATACCTAGGAGTTCTAATTATGTATCCAATGCTTATGCTAATTTCATTTTAGATTTCCATTTGTCATATAACTAAAGCAAAGAAAACCATCTCATCAATGTACACATTATAATATAAGTAAATTTGAAGATCC
>WSFP011388618.1:0-28420 GCA_009831015.1 Picea engelmannii | reverse complement strand
GAGAACAATGAAATGCTTCTCTTAAAAAATAAAAAACCTGCAAAAGAAAAATTTGCATTATATAAATGTCCCACTTGTTGAGGTGTGTACATGCATGCAGTTTTCCTTTCTTTCCATGCATATGGAACTCTGTGTACCTATAGCTTCAAGTGACTATGTGGTACTACCCCCCAAGTTAATCAATTAACCCCTAGGGAGTACCCAATGTTTGGACCCTAATTAATTAATGGAAATAAATGGGCTTTGAAAAAGGATGCATTGAAAACGAGGGTGCAACACACCCTCTACAAAGGCACCCATAAATGAGACACTACGATCCCTTGTATGTCATGAAACCCATGCCCAAGAGTCTTTCCCCCATTCATATAATCTTCTCCACATGACTTAGAGAGGGGTTTGACTTGGGAAACACTCATAAACTTGAGGTATGATTCACCCAATAGGTCACTTTGCCAACCCACCCATACCTAAACTTGGCAAATTGCATAGGGTCTTTGAACACTTGTTTAGTTTGATGAAGTGGTTTTTTATGCACATGCTTAGGTGTCTCTTTTATTGATTTGATTTACTTATCATAGTGCATTTGAATTGAGATCCTTGGAGGGAATATTCATTGTCTCTGCAGGACCTAGTTGGTGGATAGATTTAGAAGAACAAGCCTAGCTTGGGCTTCCTTGGGGCTTGAAGCCCATAGGTTGGATACCATGGCCCACACACCGGATGATGATGGTAGCCTTTGGAGGCTCAAGAGACACCTTGGACGATCTATCCTAACCCATTTACATTCCAACATTTTTCTCTTGAGGCCAAACTGTCACGCTTGAGGAGATTGACGTCACCCTAGGGCTTGGGTTTTGAGGGTGGAGGTTTTGAAAATGGAAACTCGGCACGTTTTGATGGGAGAAGGATTGGCTTGAAGGAGGGAACCCTAGTGCATGAGAGGGAGGCCCTAGAAGGCCCAACGAATTCCATTCTTTACTCCAACGACTTGCAAAAAGTGTCAAAACGTCACCCTAGAAGAAGGATGACATCATATTAGGGTTTCTTATGTGCATTTTTAAAGTTAAATTTGAATTTAAATGATGTAAATATTTGATGCTTTGAGTGGTTATATCTACAGTAATTAGCTTTGTTCCTTGCTGATATATATTCTTGTTTACCACAATAGTTTGGGATGGAAAGCTTAACTTGCTTGTCCACTTAATATTTAGGCTTGTATACTTGTCTCTTCTTGTGTCTCATGCATGTACAACAATCTTCTGCAGGTACACTACTTCTTGGAAACCTTCCCTCACATACAAGACTTCATCCCAAGATTTCCATCTCTCCCCAACTCGACCTATAGGAGACTCACTTCCATAACCTCACTTTCCATCCCATTTCCCCCTAGGGTCACGGAGGATTCCCCCCTTGTGTTGGATTTCTCATTCATTAAAGCGATGGGAGGGTTTATCTAAGGTGATAGTGGGTAGACTCTCCCACAATTATCACCATCTTGTGGATTGGGTTGGGATTTTCCCAACCTACAGTTTGTGCAATAATAGTCCAATGCGCCTAGCCTTGTAAAATGTAATCACACTCAAGTTGTTAATAATATCACATCGTTGTGTGCAGACATATTAGATGGAAAGAGACGGCGGGATAAACTCTACCGAAAAAGGGAAAAGTGGGGGCTTAAGTCAAAGGGAATATTTTATTAATATTTCTTAAAAGTGTAATTTATGGATAATTATTTATCCTAAGTTCCCGAGGGATGGGAACGAGTCACCAAGTGGCTGAAGCTAATTCTGAATGCTACAAGTGTCTAGTTTAAGGCATGCAATATATATTGTTGGCCTTAATGTATTTTGGTGGATTCGTTTTTTTTTCATGTTTTTTGGACCATCTGAAAGGGGGGGAGATCTAGAACTAAATGTCATTATTTAACCCTATTCTTGGGAAAAAATGGTTTTGGTCGAAGAGGCGGGTTGTCAAGCCCGTGATAATTCTCTCCAAGTGAGAAATTTGCTGAGAAGAGGCAGATTGTTAGGCCCGTGAGCATTCTCTCCAGGTGAGAGTTTTGTTGGGAATTGTTCCATGGTGCACTGGGCATTAGTTGCAGTGCTCTGAGACTTCCTGTATGTCCTGTTGTTGAAGCCCTGGAAAGAAAGTGGGGAAACTGAAGGACTATTGAGTAGATAAGGGGCACACTTTCCGGGGTGGGACATGCATGTGGGGAATGAGAGACTGTAGACTAGTACAACAGTGGCTATCTTGGACTAAGCAATTTCATTGTTTATCAGACCTTAGCCTGACATTAGGAATCCTTTTTTCCTGGTG
Source organism: Picea engelmannii (assembly GCA_009831015.1). Taxonomy (NCBI): domain Eukaryota; kingdom Viridiplantae; phylum Streptophyta; class Pinopsida; order Pinales; family Pinaceae; genus Picea; species Picea engelmannii. The sequence goes on along the minus strand of WSFP011388618.1, from coordinate 26,101 downwards.
GATTTTAATCCCCAGCTCAAGGGTGACTTGTTGCTAAAATTTTATGAGCGACAAAGTCTATGGATGGGAGGAACGTATGAGTTCTGTGTGCAGTTGATGAGTTTACGTAAAAGATAAGTGTCATTTATGTGCTTGTCTCATTTACTGTGTGCTTAATTATCTATGTTTGATATGGGTTTGATTCTTATGTAATGTTGCATATAAGTAATTGTTGTTATTATGTATAATGTTGCTTGCATATGTAAGTGTGGTGTTGATATTTAGTATTTGTAGTTGTACCTGTTGGGTATGACAATTGTTATTAGTTATTCATATTAAGTTAACCTTACAATAATGGTCATGAGTCTCTGAGGCAAGGTTAGAATGGTCGTGCTTGTAGGGAATACTTTGTGCGTGCAAGAGGTAAGATCCGTTGTGCACACAGGGAAGCAGTTCGCGTGCAGAAGGAAAACATATTTTGCATGTGACACCAGAAGGGTTGTGCACACAATAGGGATCACATGTTCGGAGTGGATTATACACACAATAATGCTTGTGTGCTCAACATGTTTGTGTGCACATTTGTATTGTGTTACTTCTGCTATTATAAGTTGTGTCAGATGAGGAAAGTTTGTGTGGCGCGACCCAACTTGGGTTCATGTGCACTATTTTAAGTATTTCTGCGTAGACCAAGGTTATAGAGTAGAATCTGCACATTAGAGTTTTGGAGTGGCATTGTTGAGCAGTAGGTTGGGTACATTACATTGTGGTATCATAGTGATATTGGGAGAGTTGTAGTAGAAGTACTCAACTGGGAGGCTGGGTATATTACAATGTGGTATCATAGCGGTATTGGGAGATTTGTAGTAGCGGTACTCAGCTGGGAGGTTGGGTACGTTACATCCTCGGACTTGGAGTAGATGAGAATATCATCTAAGAAAAAAATTGCAAACTTGTCGAAGTACTCCTTGAACACTCCATTCATTAAACACGTAAAAACATATGGGGCAATCGATAGTCCAAATGGAACTACCATGAATTCATAATACCCATACCTTGTTCTGAACACTTTCTTGTTGATGTCTTCTTCTTTTATTCTCACTTGATGATAACTTGATCTCAAGTTAATCTTGGAAAAGATCCTTGCACCTTTCAATTGATCAAACAAATCATCAATCATTGGCAAATGATATTTATTCTTTATAGTGACCTTATTCAGCTATCTAAAATCAATACAACGTGAAGGTTCCATCCTTCTTTTTGACAAACAAAACTGGGGCTCCCCAAGGTGACACACTTGGGTGTATATACCCCTTCTTCAAAATTTCTTCTAGCTGCATCTGCAACTATTTCAATTTTGGTGTGCCCATTATGTAAGGTGTCTTGGACATTGGGACAACATATAGGACCAAATCAATAGAGAAATTGATGTCCCTCTTTGGTGGCAGTCTTGGGGTTTACTCAAAAGCATCTTCAAAATATCTCAATATTGGATGGTCTTCAAGACTGGTCGTTTTATCTCTAGTTTCTTCTTCCATATGGGATGAAAAATTTGACATCCTTTCCTGAAACTCTTTTTTAGTTGCATGGTTGAAATTTCTCTAACAACCACAACTCTTGGAATGCCTTTAATATTTCCTTGTTGTCCCTTCTCATCAAGACATGTTATTGTCTTGTTCTAACAGTTTAGGACAACATGGTGTTTTTCCAACCAATCCATGCCAATTAGCCAGTCATATGAACCCAATGGTATAATGTTCACATCTACCTTTGTGTTGAGTCCATTCATGTATTTGGGGCAATCTTTAACCAACTCATTGATCTTTATCTTAGCCCCTGTGGCTAACTAAACTAACCAATAATATTAGAGTTTATGTAACTATGGCTAGCTCCAGGATCAATTAAAATTGATATGGGCTAATTATTGATTTGTTAATATTGATATGGGTTGATTATTGATCTTACCTTCCACTTCAATCATGGGGGATTGATATTCTACTTTCTTGTTGTCCAAGGTTGCATAAATCCTCGGCATGCTTCCTCCCATGTCTTCCACCATTTCAACCTCCTGAATGTTGTAAACAATTCTCATTCTTTCACCTTTGTGAGGGTAGTACCTATATAAGTGATTCCCCTCACATCCCCAACATTGCACAGGTTGTTGCCTTGGAATTTCTTATAATAATACTTCTTATGCTTACTCCTTTTCAAGTGAAATATTTCAATAATATTAGAGTTTATGTAACTATGGCTAGCTCTAGAATCAGTTAAAATTGATATGGTTTGATTATTGATCTTAACTTCCACTTCAATCGTGGGGGATTGATATTCTACTTGCTTGTTGTCCAAGGCTGCATAAATCCTCGGCATGCTTCCTCCCATGTATTCCACCATTTCAACCTCCTAAATGTTGTGAACAATCCTCAGTCTTTCACCTTTGTGAGGGTAGTACCTATATAAGTGATTCCCTTCACATCCCCAACATTGCACAAGTTGTTGCCTTGGCATTTTCCCAAAAGAATCTGTTGTCTTGTGCTCATTTTGGGTTGGCTACCCTTGTTGATTTTCTTGGGAGTTGTTCTTGAAAAAGGGTGGCTTAAAACCTTTTTGCATTTGATCCCTCTTCCCTTTCAACTTGTCATTCCAAGTCTTTTAAAAGATTGGCCTCCCTCTACTTTGTTCATAAAGATGTTTTTCTCTCCTTATGGTCTCCTCCAGACTCTTGGGGTTATCATATTATATCTTGTCACTATAGAAGGATGGTAACCCACTAAGAAACCTTTGGATTTTTGCCTTGTCATCATTTATGAACTCCACATACTTCAACAACTCAAATAACCTCTTATCGTATTCATCCATTGACTTACTACCCAATTTGAGTTCAAAGAACTCTTTCATCTTCCTCTCATAGTAATGTTGAGGAAAATATTTCTCTTGGAAATATCCTTTGAACTGCCTCCATGAGATTCTCTTTTCATCAAGATGTTTGGCTTGCGTAAGCTGATCCCATCACATGGTTGCCTTGTCTTGCAAGTGGTAGGTTGTAATTCTTGTCTCTACCCTTGAGGGGTAATCATGCAGCTGGAAATATTTATTCATTTCCAACAGCTGGGCCTTGACCTCTTCTCCCTTCCTATGCTCATCATTGAAAGTAGGTGTCTTGATCTTTATGAGTTTACCTTGCAAGATGTCTCCTCCAGGCCCTCTCCTCTGTCTCTTGACATGAGACACACTTGGGCTGCTCCCTGCCCCTAAACTTGCATGAGCTCTCCTAGTGTATTTTCCTAGGGAATGATGGAATAAGCTCTTGCTCCTTAATTTCCTTTCATTCCCATGCTCATCCCTCCTACTATGGGATTTAGACGCTGTCACTTGTCTAGCACTAGATTCTTGCTTCGTGTTAGGGTCCTTTTTGGCTTGCTTTTGCAGCTTGTTCAAACTTTGAATTATTTCTTTCAGAGCCTTCATAATCCTCTCATTATCGGCCCTATAAATATACACTTCTCTCCATAGGCTCCTCATATTTATAGGCTCATGCCTACTTCTTCTTCCATTAGACTTAGTCTCAACATTTCCCATGCTAACATGCAAAACTATGAATTCCTCTTCATGATTGTAGGACCCTTGGTCATCTTCCATTGACGTGGTTCTCATATATGAATCAAACTACCTTCATGAACCTCTAAACTCTACATAAAATGTGCATGCAAAATAATTTTATGTTAGACAAAAATATATACACACAATTTTGGAAAATAATGCATAAATTTTTTTGCCCTTTAATTCCACCAATCATCTTCTTTTGAGTTGACTGCAAAATTTACTAATCAAGTTAATTTTTTGGGTTAATATATGGATTCTATTCCTTAATACCTTTCTATCTACTATTCATTTTCCCAATTCTGAGTTTTGAGCAGAAAGTTATGGTCTTCAGAAGTTTTGACCATTTTCCTTTTTATATCCCTGCATGCTACATGTGTGCTCTTTCCTTGCCATCACATTTTTAAGGTACCCAGAACTCAAATTTGGCTCCGTGGATGAATTCTACAGCCCATGAGCTTTCCATTGACTGCTATTGAGCCCCAAGCTGACTCCCGGGAAAGAAATTATGCTCTTTAAAAGAAAACTAGTATTGAATTTTACCCTTTGACTATTTTGGTTGTAACTTCTTCATAAAAGTTCTATTTGGTGACTAATTTAGCTTGATGGAAATCTTTCTCCAATCTCTATCATTTTAGAAGCAAATACTTGTGTCTTGGAAGGGTTTTAGAAGGACACGTGGTTATGTATAATTTAATTTGCTAAAAACGTCGTTTAGGCCTTCAAAAATGGTCTGCAATTTGTGACCTCGAAAACACCATTTTTTTCTAATATTTTGACTGTTTATTTGATGTTATGGCACCGAGCCATCGACCCATCAGGGCACCGGTAAAAATATCTCCCTACCACCTCGTCGAACTTACCTTCAATTCCAATTTGATTTACTATCATATCAGGCCATCGAGGCACCGCGCTACCACACTCCACTTCGATCCAACTCTCTAGGCGATTCTAGTCTGATTTGATATATTGGGCATACCAACCATAAGGGAACTGACATATCGACCATCGAATACCTTCCTTTCCTCTTCCTGGACTTCCATTCCTCCTCGGTTCGATCCAATCTACCATGCATATCGAGCCATTGGGGCAATGACCTACCAAGGCACTGGCCCACCTGTCTTTGACTCCATACAACAACTTCATGAATTTATGTAGCACTGGGCCATCGAGCCACCGGGACATTGGCTTACCAGGCCACCGACTACTCCCACACAACTTCAACTTGAATGACTTTGATCTGACGTTAGGGATTTAGGCCACCAACTACTCCCACACAACTTCAACCCGAATGACTTTGATCCGAGGTTAGGGCACCGAGCCACCGGGATACCAGAAAAAATCACACACACCTCCAACAAAATGGACTCGATGCTAATTCATCGTCCCGTCGGCTTTCCAGGACACTGGGCCACTTGCTAGCACGTGTAACCTCTAACCAATAACCCTGATCCAATTCAATGAACACACTTTCTCGTGGGGGGATTCAGATGGCCAAAGTTACATTGCACACAGGCTATGCAATGTTCCACAACTCTCTCTGCTTTACGCACAAGTAACCAAGGGCTACGTTTTGCTTATAATTTTTTCACTCAAACTCCTTCCTGTACATGTGGGATAAACAAATAACACCCATCATTGATCAAGGGTTGTGAACCCATCGCGGGGTGTAATCAATGGCTCCTGTGCATTATTTTTCTAGAAGTCATAACTTATGATTTTGATGTTCAGATTAAGCAAACAACGACTCGTTGGAAATCAAGGTCCATGGAGAATTGTCTAAACAAAGTTTGCATGGCGGAATAACAACTTTAAACCACGATAATTCTCCTCCAACGTTGTCTCGAAGCAAAAATAATTTTTACCCCAACAAAATATGATTCAAACGACTTCAGTTGTCATGTAGAAGGCTAGTGTTGCAACCTTCAACCCCGATACCATAATGTAACATCCCCCAACTCATCCAGGGAATGCTACTTGTGAAAAACATAAGAACAAAATTTCTTCTTGCTGATTTATTTACTGTAGCTTACTAGCTACGATTTAATTCATATTTTAGACTACAATTCTAACACCCACAATGAAATGCATCTACAACATTCTAAATGAACATGAATACAACAATTAACTCATTCACAACAACGATAAACCATTCACACACACATATTTAAACACAACAATTAAACTCGTGAATAACTCATAAAATAGATAAACACTTATATTTATAAAACGTTTATGCAACCAACTGCTTGGGAAGGACGTTCCACCCAACCACAGACCCGATGTTCTAAATCTCAACAATAAGTCACCCCTGAGCTGATGTTAGGAATACACAAGAGAAGGGTGCCTTTTACAACCCACTCACATCTTACTAACACACAACCCACTAATACTCTCTTGTAGCTATCCTGAATTTGCTTCCAACTCTCAATCCATTGGGCGTCCTGTTCGTTTATCAGGGCCACTCTAGCTCAGGTGGCTAGGAGTCTCTCTGTTGGGAACTTGTAAAACACCAGACCCCTAAATGCTCTTTTAAGGGGTGGGGCATCATGATTTCATTTTTCCTTAACCAACTCATCTCAAATCATCTCTCTGAAATGATTCATTCTCTTCTACTTACCCGTAGCTTTCTAATGACTGCTACACGGCTCTAAACCGACCCTTGGTTTATATCTTACAGATTCCCGAAATTCCTTGAGCGTTCATTAGTTGAGGGCCACATTACGTCCACGTGGCTTCATCATGTTCGTACCATCTCTAGGTTCCTACCCCCCGTAGGGAAGGTCCATCCATCACCCAATCCAACGACTAGCTTAACCCTCGTCTAACACTCAAGCTAGTGGGAAATCGATGTTCAACGCTTAGGCACTTCGGCGTTGAACATCTCTTTATTGTCTATGCATGAGACTTCCCGGAGTCCCAAACTCCCGAAGGAACCCCAAATCCCTCCATGTTGCTCCGATCTTCGAGCCTTTCGGTTTATCCTCGACCCTACACTCCAAAGATCTGAAGACCCCAAGTCCTGGACTCCCGAAGATTCTGGTCACTTCACCCACTACTTTGGCTAGGCAGGCATGTACTAGGTAATGACACGTAGAAGGGCCAGGGGTGACACGTGCCCTCATTCAGGGGTGACACGTGTCACGTATTAATGGGTCTATAGGGTATGTGATACACATGAATCCAGGTGATGTGGCACGTGAAACTTTGGGTCCACGTCACCCTAGGTAATGTCACTATGCCACGTCACTCCGGACTGATCATCTTTGATACCCTTCGATCTCGTGGCCAAGGTACGTCCACGTAACCCTTGGATCAACGACCTCTGCTACTTTGTATCTTCGACGTTCGAGGGTTTCATATTGTAAAATTCTCCTTTCTCTCGGAGTAGGTCAGCGTCGGGCTAACCACAACCTAGATATGACAGTCCAAGGGTATCCAGGTAACCCCAGAGATCTACGACTCGTAACCTCTGCTCAAGGGTCCCTTGGGTCCCATTGTTTGGACACTCCTAGAGAGACATCTATCATCCCAAAATACTCCGGTGAAACACATGGCACCTACCTCATGTCACCGATGTCCCCTCACCATGTCACGGGGTCACCACACCTGGCAATGTCATCACTCGACACATGGGCCCCCAAGTGCTCTTGACATGATACACACGTCCCCACGATCGAACGATCAAGAGGGGTCCCCAAGGATCCTTAGATCCACGGTCCACAATGCTTCACGAATTTGGCCTTCGGGGTTTTTTATGTTACAACACCCATGTCCTTCTGAAGTGGTCAATGTCGAGCTAACCCCATCGTAGATCCGATTTTTGGGATAGTCCCCAGGTGTCCTCAGATCTACAACCCAGATCAAATTCATCACTTTGGGAGTTCAAGGGATCCGTCTCCCTTATGACGAATACCAAAGTTTGTCAAACTCATGAAGACTAAAGGAGGCAAGGAGTTAACACCTAAGCTCCTCCTCCAAATCCAATGGTCGTGACAGACCTTAGATTTTCTCGAACGGATCTTGTCCACTCGTCTCCCCAAACGAGAGGATCTTCCCTTCAAGACTTGAATCTTGTTATCCTTCCTGAGCTTCGTCAGCTCTGAATATTTAGGCACTTTGTGTTATTTCTCCTGCACTTAGCACTTAGAAGAATCTTTCGAACACCCTTGCGCTCATTCATCAACACTAGAACTTAAGAGGTTCTCGGTCTTTGCACGCCTCGCAGAGACTCTGTGCATACATGCACTACCTCTCCTGAGCTTAACGAGCGCCTTCCTCCGGGAGACTCAGAACGACTGGAAGTGTCGACATGCATACGTGAAACTGTGCCCAAGGTCGACGAACTCACAACTCCTTTTTTTTAACTGAAGCCGCCACAGGGCTTGAGCATTTACATATACAAACCATATAGTTCCTTACTTTCTCAAATAAACAATCAAGCAAAGATAAAGAGATGCAGTCTAATTATCAAGAAAACGTACACATCCCTGCAACATTTATAGGATACTCAACTTTAATCTACAGTTACAAATTAATTACATAGGATATGAGAATACTTATCTATTACAGGTTGCAACCAACTAACTAACTGTGGGTGTTATCCTTTCCACCCAACCATAGGCTCAGAGGCATTCATTCTTAGCGCTCTGTCCACCCCCGTACCAAGCCATGATATCACCAGAGAATTTATGCCAATTCTCAACGATCCTCTCTCTTTCACATCTTCTGTGAGGTTTATCAAATGCTTCCTCAACATCAAGCTCGTGGCCTTCTGCTCAGGTGCCATTCTCTGCATACTCTCATAGATTTTCTCCCTCTGTCATGGCCTCGATGAGGTTTATCAGATGCTTCCTTAACATCAAGATCGCAGCCTTATGTTCGTTCTCAGCTGGAGAGCTTCTCACATTCTCCACTCTTCTCTTTATTCTCTTGCGTGCCTTGCACGCACATCCCTCCTATCATGTTCCTTCTGTCATAAGGAAAACTCAGGTCAGTCTAGGTCTGCAAGACCCTGTGGTACTTTGGGCTGACCTTTTGTAGCTAGACCATGCTTCCATTCATGGGGTTTGGTTGATGGTTCAACCGCCGATCCTTTCTTTATTAATTGATTCCTCCTTGGAAACCAGAGGAGGTTTATTATCCTCAACAAGGGAAATTTGGGGTCATTCGATATAATGTACCATTTCTTATAGTTTTCACATTCTTTCCTCTAGTGATATCATGGCCAGTACTTTCAAGGCTTCACCACCATAGTCAGTTATTGGCAATTCAAACAATAATAAATTTACATCATTCCCATGCCACATCACGGTAATCCTAATTAATGATTAATTACAAGTTGGGGGAAACATGGGTGTTACAATCCCCTCCCCCTCATAAAGGAACACCGTCCTCAGTGTTCTTTCTTAGTAACACCTTTCATGCCTTTCTCATTCAGTTGCTTCAGAAGTTTTGACCTTCTTTCTTGGTCAAGTCCCTTTTCAGACTCTTAACCTTCATCACCTGCCTTCAATAATTCTTGGTCAATAAGCACATTAATCATAGTCTCATGCGAAAACATTTTACTGTTGTATAAAATTCTAGGAAAATTTCACAATTTAGCACAATACTCATCTGTGAAGTTTGTGGATTTGTACCCATTGTGTGCATGATCCCAATCAATATTTTACAAAAACTATCAGAGTCTCCTCTTCCTTGCGGTCACTCACCCTCCAAGCCCAAGCTCAGGTATCCCCTTCTCTGTTATACAATTCCCTGGGTGATCCATCTTTCCTTGCCAAGGTTTTCTCGCATAGGAAAAATTCCAGAGACTTCATCGAGCCTTACAGTCAAGGCATCCCTCAAACTTACTTTGCCGAGGCATCCTTTTGGCTTGTGTTACCTCAACACAACATATTCCAGGTGATCATGACTTACCACAGGGTTCTCATGGCTCAGCAGTAGCCATTTTTTATGCTTTTCAGCTTGATAGCCTTCATCTGTCCTTTCTGGACAGATCTTTTCTTCGCTCTTGTATCACAGGTATTCAAAAATTCATGAGACATCATCATAAATTCTAAATTTCAGAATTTTATTGCAAATTTGTCACCCATAGATTTTCCAATTCCCTCATTTATTTTTAGATTTGTTTCGCACAGAACCAGATCCACCAATTATGGGACTTTCCTTCCCATAACAGTTTGGCTCAGTAGGCAATTTTGGTCTTCCTTATGGGCTTACAACACTACCATATCCAAGACCCTTTGCTTCCTACAATTCCAACATTCCTCAACCAAACAAGTTGTTAGTTCTCATGCACATTATATGTTCATTGCACACTTGTAGTGGTTCACAAACGGTTTCAGGACTGTGCACACTAACAATCTAATCACTTTTATCTATTCAAGGATATAAAAAAAAGGAAATTTCATTCCTTACACATGCATCAGTTCAGTATATCAACCTTTCCAGATGCAATTCAACATTAAGTGAATTTAACCAATGTGCCAATGTCCATGGCCACATTCACACATTATGCGCCCTTGCATTGATTTCAAATTATCACTTTTCAGGTTAGGCACTCTTGCCAAGGTGTGTTGGACTTCAACCAACTCATTACCATATGGATCCTCTGTCCACAATTATTATTTTAGTAGAACCATATTTTCCGCTCTGAATCGATCACAACCTTAAATCGTCATTCATGAAAATCAAGGTTTTACATGAATGCCTTTAAGCATTCCTTTATTGGTCAATGTATTCATGACATATCAGTTCATGAATTCTTCCAAGGATTACAAACAATCTTTACTACCATAGGTTCACACCTCCATCATTCAGGTTCTCCTTCATGAATCATACCCTACTTGGGTATCCAAGACATACATCTGCCTTTTCTTAATCATGGTTTCAACCAAGCATATTTAGTCAAACATACTCATTTATTCATTTAATCATACTTAGGGGGTTTGTTTTCCTTTTACCAACTGTACTGGTTTCCACAACTGCTTTTTAATCCTATGGCTCCATTACACAATTCATGGTTCTTAGGGTGAGAAACGTGTTCCTCCTCTTCTCCCCCTTTATGCAATCTACTTCTTATTGTGGTCTTTCTGCTCTTTTCTTGAGCAGCCTTGGTTAGGCTCATCCTAAATCTTAGGATACATCAACATATTTTAATAGCAAATCCTTTTGTCCATAATGAATCATGAACCTGTGTGTCTTGCACATTACCATTCGGTTTTCAGAATGGTCAAGATTCAGTATTAGTCTTCTATTCGTTACATGACGTTTTTCAAAATGTAATCCAGGATTCTTATATATATATATATATATATATATATATATACAAGCTTGTAGCACGTTGCTTAATTCTCAACAGTCAATAAGGTTGTGACTCTGTTCTTTTGATGGAGTCTTCACACAGTTCCTCCCCAGGGAACTCCTTCAACATGCAACTTCCTTATTGCTTATCCTCCACTATCTTTGATAGCCTCAACCTTGAGTTGGCTTTAGCTAGGTACCAAATATTTCATAAGGAATATAAACATGCATCTTTGTCATGTGTCCAAATTATGTATCCACACATATTTTGGTTTTGTTAACTTACATCTATGATGTGCTTAACCATATGCATAATCATAAACCTGTGTGTAGATGCCATAGGTATATTTCACAACCCATCTGCATCTCTATTTTAAAATTAGTCAACTCATGATTGTTGACAATCATTCTCATGTGACCCTCAAAGGCATAATCATTTGCCTCTTATCATCACAACAGAGCATCCTTGCTCGTCCACTCTTTCTTTTAATTATACTAGTCTTTATTGAGGGAGTAGGGCACATTCCCCTTAAGCTATCATTCAAAACAAAACTTTCATGACTCTTAAAAATGGAGTCAACCATGCATCTATGGTATTCATTCAATTTTGGGAAGTGTAATGCTTGTCTCTCATTTCACTCATTTAGGCAGTCACCTGGCGCCTTTAATGCTACTATACTCTTACATCATACATGTGCATCACTTTCACATTTAATATCATTCATACCTAACTGGTATTACTATCAGGATTCATATCAAGAAGCTTCATAATGCATTAAATCCATGCACTCAAGCATAAACACACACAATCCAGACGTTCATCATGCAAGCTCATTGCTTGCACCTTTTTCCATGTCATTCACACACATGGACATATCAAACTTCTATATCCTTCTCCCAAGGATCTTCAAATCATTCTTATGATAAGTCTCATAGGAACACTCAACATTGATCTTCCCTCTCAGCTGAGAGCTTGCAGTCATATTATTCTCGTAAGTATGTATGCACATATTTGTGTATATGCAGGTGCACCTCTTTATTCACCTTGATAATTTAGTTTTATCATTAGCTAAAGATTATGGTCACTTACGTGACTAATCTCACAGTCATAACTCATACGATGTTGCCCTCTTTTCATAATAACTAACAAGGGTTACTTTTCTCTCTTCTGTATGAAACCAGCTAGTAAGAAAACACTCTTTCCTTAATTTCCATAGATCATTACCCAACTTATAAATACAATATGGGCAATTTAAACCATGCCCAAGATAACAGGGCAACCAATCTAGCTTCCAACTATATCTATATGGCTACCTTCCACCATTGGATGTCAATCTCACCCACTGGGCTTCTAGAAGTGCCCCAACACTTCCTTTACCACATTCAAGATCAACATTTAGTCAACCATTTTACCTTAATTATAACAATTTAATGTCTAATATCATTTGGACTATTCTCTTAAAGCCCAAATGCAATTTCGAATTATGTTACTTACTAAGTATCCTAGTTTAGAAATCTAGAGTATCTTTAGGTCAAGATCAATCTTAACCATTACACCTAGAATTCTTCCTTATGTTCAGTAATAGTCAGGGATGGAGGCCACTCTCCTTCTCTCACAAGAACTCTGGCAAATTAGTTTCCTATCCACCAAGCAAGGGAGGCTGTTGTGATTTCTCACTCAATCACTCTATATTTCTACAACTCTGTTTATCATCTTGATTAGAAAAATCCTGCCCAACAATTCATGTACCCAGAAACAAAATTCGTTTCTTAGTTCCCTTCGAAACCTGAGAGTTGCGCATGCTCTCCCTTTTCAGAGAATGTTCACCAGACTCATTCCTCTAATCGTGAGGGATTATACACATATACAAGGTTTAACCCTTCATTAAGGCAGTAGTTATTATTGCTATGGATCCTTTCCATCCGTTCACATCCAAGTCTTTCTATCAGTGCCCATCAACATAATCCAACTCATGTAGGATCGACTATCATTTCTAAAAAGAACTAGTAGGCTTCCTTTGCCACATACTAGCATGATTCAATTTTGTTGGGTAAAATCCCAACTGTATCTTAATCTACATCCTTCCACTCAGGGAATTTATGCATAAAATTTTATGTTTGGCAGTAATATTCTCCACGTGCACATCTTAGCCTTGGTAACCAAATCTTATGACTGTACAACATCACATACAATTGCACAGTGAGGTCAACTTCTTTATTTGGAAACGCTAGCAACACACAGTGCAGGTTTCCAAAACATCTATAAACAATAACAAGTTTCATTCCTCTCTTTGGTAGAGGTTTGACTAAACCTCTCAGGAATGGGGTAAGATAGGGTGTTACCCTTTAAAGTCCTCCAAAATATTTTCATATGACTCGTGCATGAGCCCAAGCAGGCCAAGTGTTGTTGTTGTGCTCTGATACCAATTTGTAACACACATGACCCCTAAATGCTCTTTTAAGGGGCGGGGCATCATAATTTCATTTTTTCTTAACCAACTCATCTTGAATCATCTCTCTGAGATGATTAATTCTCTTCTACTTACCTGTAGCTTTCTAACGACTGCTACCATGCTCTAAACCGACCCTTGGTTTATATCTTACGGGTTCCTGAAGTTCTTCGGGCATTCATTAGTTGAGGGCCACGTGACGCCCACGTGGCTTCATCTCATTCATCTCTAGGTTCCTACCTCCTGTAGGGAAGATCCATCCATCACCCAATCCAACGACTGGCTTAACCCTCGTCTAACACTCAAGCTAGCAGGAAATCAACGTTCGACGCTTCGACACTTCGACGTTGAACGTCTCTTTACTGTCTACACACGAGACTTCTAGGAGTCTCGAACTCCCGATGGAACCCATACTCCCTCCATGTGGCTCCAACCTTCGGGCCTTTCGGTTTATCCTCGACCTTACACTCCAAACCTTCGGAGTCCTCAAGTCCCGGACTCCCGGAGATTCCAATCACTTCACCCACTACTTTGGCTAGGCAGGCACGTACCAGGTATTGACATGTACAAGGGCCAAGGGTGACACGTACCCTCATCAAGGGGTGACACATGTCACGTATTAATGAGTCTATAGGGTATGTGATACACACGAATCTAGGTGACATGTGGCACGTCAAACTTTGGGTCCATGTTACCCTGGGTAACGTCACTACGCCACGTCACTCCGGACTGATCATCTTTCATGCCCTTCGATCTCGCGACAAAGGTACATCCATGTAACCCTTGGATCAACGCCTTCACTACTTTGTATCTTCGGTGTTTGGGGGTTTCATGGTGTAAAATTCTCCTTTCTCCTGGAGTAGGTCAGCGCCGGGCTGACCATAGCCTAGATCTGACGGTCCGAGGGTATCCACGTAACCTTAGAGATCTACGGCTCGTAACCTCTGCTCAAGGGTCCCTTTGGTCCCATTGTTGGGCCACTCCTAAAGGGACATCTGTCATCCCAAAATACTCCAGTAAAACACGTGGCACCTGCCTCAGGTCATCGACGTTCCCTCACCATGTCACGAGGTCGCCACACCTGGCAATGCCATCACTCGACATGTGGCCCCCCATGTGCTCTCGACTTGATACATGCGTCCCCATGATCAAACGGTCAAGAGGGGTCCTAAAGGATCCTTAGATCCATGGTCCACAATGCTTTGCAACTCCGGCCTTCAGGGGTTTTGACGTTACAACACCCTTGTCCTTCTGAAGTGGTCAACGCCGGGCTGACCACATCGTAGATCCGATGTTTGGGATGGTCCCCAGGCGTCCTCAGATCTACGACCCATATTAACTTCATCACTACGAACTTTGGAGGATCTGTCTCCCTTGCGACTAATACCAAAGTTTTCCAAAATCACGAAGATTGAAGGAGTCAAGGAGTTGACACCTTTGCTCCTCCTCTAAATCCAATGGTCGTGATAGACCTTATATTTTCCCGAACGGATCTTGTCCTCTCGTCTCCCCAAATGAGATGATCTTCCCTTCGAGACTTGAATCTTGCTATCCTTCCTGAGCTTCGTCAGCTCTGAATATTTAGGCACTTTACCCTATTTCTCCTGCACTTAACACTTAGAAGAATCTTCCGCGCACCCTTGCGCTTATTCATCAACTCTAGAACTTAAGAGGTTCTCGGTCTCTGCCCGCCTTGCAGAGACTCTGTGCATACATGCACTACCTCTCCTGAGCTTAACAGACTCCTTCCACTAGGAGACTCAGAATGAATGGGAGTGTCGACATGCATATGTGAAACTGTGCCCAAGGTCGACGAACTCACAACTCCTTTGTTTTAACTGGAGCTACCACGGGGCTCGAGCATTTACATATACAAACCATATAGTTCCTTACTTGCTCAAATACACAATCAAGCAAAGATAAAGGTATACAGTCTAATCATCAAGCAAACATACACATCCCTGCAACATTCATAGGATAATTAACTTTAATCTACAGTTACAGTTTAATTACACATGATATGAGAATACTTATCTATTACAGGTTGCAACCAACTAACCGACTGTGGGTGTTCGCCTTTCCACCCAATCATAGGCTCAGAGGCATTCATTCTTAGCGCTCTGGCCACCCCCGTGCCAAGCCATGATATCACCAGGGAATGTATGCCAATTCTCAACGATCCTCTCTCTTTCACATCTCCTGCGAGGTTTATCAGATGCTTCCTCAACATCAAGCTCGCGACCTTCTGCTCAAGCCCCGTTCTTTGCATACTCTCAGAGATTTTCTCCCTCTGTCACAACCTCGACGAGGTTTATCAAATGCTTCCTCAACATCAATCTCGTGGCCTTCTGTTCATTCTCAGCTGGAGAGCTTCTCACATTCTCCACTCTTCTCTTTATTCTCTTACGTGCCTTGCACACACATCCCTCCTATCCTGTTCCTTCTGTTAGAAGGAAAACTCGGGTCATTCTAGGTTTGCAGGACCCTGTGGTACTTCGGGCTGACCTTTTGCAGCTAGACCATGCTTCCATTCATGGGGGTTGGTTGATGGTTCAACCACCGGTCCTTTCTTTATTAACTGATTCCTCCTTGGGAACCAGAGGAGGTTTATTATCCTCAACAAGGGAAATTTAGGGTCATTCGATATAATCAACCCTTTCTTATAGTTTTCACATTCTTTCCTCTAGTGATATCATGGCCAGTACTTTCAAGGCTTCACCCCCACAGTTAGTTATTGGCAATTCAAACAATAATACATTTACATCGTTCCCATGCCACAACATGTTAATCCTAATTAATGATTAATTACAAGTTGGGGTAAACAAGGGTGTTATAGAACGCAAGGAACTCATTGACAAGAAAACTATCAGTAACCAACAACAACACTTGCTGTTACAATGCAACTCACACAATAGTTCACTTTTCATGCTTGACAACTTGGTTCTTCAATTTCTAGCTCCAAATACTCTCCCAAATGCTCCAGCATGCTCCTAAATTCGCCGAGCTTCATTGTTCCAGTTTTGGTGCTCTTTTTCCTTGCTTCCTGCTTGCCATTCTTGCCCAATTGAAGGTGTAAAAACTGCCTATAACAACCCATATGAATTTCCTCTATTTTCCCAAGGTCATTGACTGCTCACTCTGCCCAATGTTGATTGCTTCTTCTTCATGATTTTCCAATAACTATGGGATGCGACTCTGACACCCACTCTCTTACATGAGTTTAATGATTGGGTTCTCACACACTCATACATATATAGAAGGTTTTCCTAATGATAATAAAATTCAGGAAACTGGGTTTGGATTAATACCCATAGCTTATTTCCCTTTGGGCCCCCTCTTATACACTCTTTTATCTTGTGGAGAAAACTTAGCCCCCATCTCTGTCCATATTCCCAACAGCTGGTATCACATTATATTGATTAAAATCAGAAAATACATCATGCATATTACATCGTTTGACCACAACCATATTCATATCTACATTATGCATTAATTAAATTGAAAATTATAGTGGGGATGTTACACCAGTGTAAACTTATCGATGCAGATTATGATGCTTAACTCAACAAGGACAATGAGTGAAGCACACGACGGATGCAACTAACCCAAGAGATAAACTTCGAGACCTCATACATAAAGCTTGAAGCACTCAACGCTTTTGTTAATCCATGCAAGTGCTCTTAGGTGCAATCATATGAGTTGACCAAAACTTTTTCTAGAAAAAAATTACAAAAACATCTATATCTTTGTTAATTTTCAAGCTTATTAAAAATGAACACTTATCCAATTAATTAAAGAGATTGATTCTCATATTGATTGGGATTGAATGATTTGTAGTGAAGTCACTATCTTTTCTTTAATAAACATGACATGAATAATTTGATAGAAATTTTAAATATAATAAGAGTTTTATTATGATTTGAGTTTTATCACTTGAATTTGATAGAAATTTTAAATATAATAATTTTTTTATTATGATTTGAATTTTATGTAGAAAAAAATAATATTTTTAAAGATTTTGCTTAGTTCTAAATCAATTTATATGGTTGGAAAACATTAAAAGTCGCAATCAACAAAAACTTTAAGAAGAAAAACAAAAACTTTCAAAAACATTAAGAAGAAAAACAAAAACTTTTAACTTCTTATATGGCCAAATTCAAACAACTACAAAAATTACATGACTCTCAAAAGTCCATACAAAATTCTCCATTTTTCAATTCACTAAGAAGATCAAACGTGGCTGATAATCCAAAATGGACTACAAATATCACGAACGAGGTAGATGGTCAAAAATGGAAAGGGAGATGTCTCTTATTTTTTTTTTTCCTCAGTACATGCTTAAATTTACACTGAACGATAGTAGGGTTTAATATTCTAATCTAAAAATTCATAAGTAGAAAATCCCTAAATATAACTTGGATAAAATAAATTGAACAATTATCGATAATTTGTCATTTAGCTTGATCCCAAAGTAGTAAACATATGTCGAATCCAAATCACATTCTCAGAATGATTATGACTAGGCATTACCCGTGGTCTAGGCATCTTCAGAAAGAAACTAAAAGATAATTAAATTCGATTAAAATAAATTTTAATGATAACCTTTCAATTTCAAATAGTTGAAGCAGAATTTCCAGTTGTGAGGGGAGCCTGGAATAGGTGGATAGGGTCAACCTAACGGGCCCTGGCGGAGTGTCCGAACGCCGTTAAAAAATAACGGCATTGGTTAGGCCGGCCGTGTGTGGATAGTCTTGCAGTGTTTGAAACGACTCTTTTGACTTCCTGTCAGAACGAGTTCTTCAGGCATTTGGGTTCTTCCGAAATCGCTCAGAACCTTTTAAGATGGGTATTTATTGCAGTCAAATGACTCAGAACTGCCCAAGGTTATCGAAATCCAGGCTCAGAAAGCTCGAGGAAGCATCTCGCATGGAATTCGGGCGATTTGCCATTGTGGGCAATTTCTTTGGGGTGTATTCTGGCGACAAATCGGGTGAATGCAAAAAGAACTAAGATCTGGAGCTCGGAATTCAGGCAAGCCATGTGTTTCAATACTTGGATCAGGTACATGATTTGGTTAATACTTTGATTGAAACAGACAAATTCTTTAACAGCAAATCCTTGGTGGGTGGCCTATTTAATATCGAATGAGTTGTGGTGATATGTGGGCACACGAGGGCACACGATATAAGATAGAATTTCTCCACCTACAGTCAGGCTCGAGGGTGATTGTTTTATACTGAATGAATTGTGGTGATATGTGGGTACACGGTATAAGATATAATTTCTCCACCTACAGTCAAACTTGAGAATGATTTTTGATTTTGAGTTGGCAAAGTTCAAGGCTCAAACACAAGTACATTGAGCACCCCATGCTTGGTCTGCACAGGCTCTTTAGGAAGTCATAGTCGTTCTGGTGATTCAGGGCACTTTCCAAATCATTTTCCCAAAAAGGCTCCAACAAAATTGTCAGAGAGAAGTTGGTTCCGGTTTTTGATTGAGTTGTAAAAAATGTAAAATTGATACATGGAACATGGTATAGATATTGATATTTAGACCTTTGCGACCTCTTCTCACAGTTATGAATTGGGAGAAGGCATGTGACATTCGTATATTGTCTGTCATAGGCATGCTATCAGTTATATAGGCGTTTCAGAGACAATCTTCACCTCTGAAATAGTACATGCCCTGGTTGTGCGGCCAACAGCCATGCTGGAAAGTTGGTCCTGAAAGGCTTTACTCAGTGGTCCTGGCTGAAAGGTTAACTCTTGGTTAGCCCTTCAAAGAGTTGGTCCTAAGTGTTCATCAGCCGCATATGATATTTAAATGGATACATAGGGGGGCATTGTTTTATTCACTCTCTTTCAGAGGCTAAACTGAAGAGATCATCATAAATTTGGATAAGATCTTATATATTTTGCCCTGGATGCACAGCAACCAATCTTGAACGGCGATGTCTTCTCTTGGAGTAATTGGTCAAGTGGCTTCTAGTGGAGTAATTGGTAATGCAGCATTTGCGCCAGTGTCTGAGGTGATAACCAAAGTTTTAGTGCTAGTCAAAGACACCATTCATGCTGCAAAAGACGTGATTTATGACCAAGAGAGCCTCAGGGAACTCTCCAAGTATCTGGAAAATATTAGGCCTATTTTAACAGAGCTTGCTAATAAGAATGTCAGGGAAACTCAGACTGTTAGAAAATCTCTTGTGATTTTGGAAAGAGAACTCAAGGCTGCAAAGAATGTTATTGATACTTGTTCACAAAAGAGCAAGTTTTATCTTCTTCTCAACTGTAGGAATATTGTCAAACAATTGCAAGATATTACGAGGGAAATTGGACATGCTCTGAGTTTGCTTCCTCTTTCAGCATTGGATGTGTCTTTGGCTATTAGGCAGAAAACCGATAAGCTTTGTAAGGATATGCAGAATGCCGAGTTCAGGGCAGCAGTGGCAGAAGAGGAAATTGTTGATAAAATTGAATCTGGGATCAGAGAAAGGCATACTGATAGTGTTTATGCAAATAAATTACTTTTGCAGATTGCCAAAGTAGTGGGAGTTTCCACTGATACGTCAGCTTTGAAACAAGAATATGAAGAGTTTAAAAGGGATATGGAAGATACCATATTGAGAAAAAAAAATGAAGCAGAAGCTTTGCAAATGGAACAAATCATTGGATTGCTTCGTTGTGCAGATGTCGCATCTTCCGCCAAAGAGAGGGATCAGATATATTATGAGAAGAGGCTTTCTTTGGGAAGTCATTCTTTGCCTCCCTTACAATCCTTTTACTGTCCAATTTCTCGTGAGGTAATGGAAGATCCTGTTGAGATTTCCTCTTGTCAAACATTTGATAGAAGTTCTATTGAAAGATGGTTTGCAGAGGGGCACACAACTTGTCCCATGACTAATCAGGTGCTAATCAGCAAAGAGCTCAGACCGAATATCATACTCCGAAGGTCTATAGAAGAGTGGAAGGATAGAAATACAATGGTCACAATAGATTCATTGAAACCTAATCTGGATTCTGATGAAGAACAGACTGTGCTGTATGCTCTTAATGAATTACTAAGGTTAAGTGAGGAGAAAGAAAAGCACAGACAATGGATAGGAGCAGAAGGTTACATTCGTATTTTAGTTGGCCTTCTGGGACGGAATAAGCCATTGATTAGGAACACAACGCTAGCATTACTTTGTAGCTTGATAAAGGACAGCAGTCATAACAAGGTAAGTTACTGCTACGAGCATCGCAAGCTTATTCTTTGGTTTTTGTTGAGATGTGAAAGATGCAATATTTGCTTTTTAATTGAAATATGTCAAATTGGTTATGAAAATATGATTAAATCCATAGCTCTTTCTATATAAAGCTGTAAGTATCACCATGGATTTAATCTCTATTGTAGAGGTGTGTGTGCTGAACAAAAAAAAATATTTGTTTTCATGTATTTTGAAATTCACTAATTCAGTTGCCTTACAGGTGAAAATAGCTGAGGTGGATCGTGCTGTTGATTTTATTGTTCGCTCACTTGCACGTGAAATTGGAGAGGGTATGAAAGCCGTGGAGTTGCTTTTAGAGCTTTCAAAGGATATGGCTATGTGTGAACAGATTGGCAAGGTACAAGGTTGCATCCTCCTCCTGGTTACAATGTCAAATAGTAACAATCCTAAGGCTGCTAAAGATGCAAAGGAAGTTCTGGAGAATCTCTCGTACAGTGAACAGAATGTAGTGCAAATGGCACAGGCGAACTATTTCAAGCCTTTGATACAGAACCTAAGAGAAGGTAAGTCCGCGCTTGTTAGAGTTACTGGAATTGTCAAATAAAAACCTCATGTTTATATTGCTCTAGGTACACAGATTAGAGTCACACTTGTTAGGATGCCACTTTATCAGTAGCTTAGAGTCTCAGTAGCTTGACACTGAGAAAACCTATGGTAATGCTATCCATGGGAAGTGATTCCATTGTGAATGGCAAGTGAAATCCATACAATGATATCAGGGATGGTCAAGGGAGAAGGAAGCTATGTTCTTGCTGTTGTTTTTTTACCAATTCATCTCAGTAAATCTCTGGTTAGTACCTGGCAATACATTCTCAAGAAAGGGTCCATCTGCTAATGTTCAATAACATTTTCTTTTATTGAGAGAAAATTCAAAATTTAGTGGCATCTGAAAGACTGCTTTATTTTCTCACCTGTTTCTTTCTTTTCAATAGTTTATTTACACTTATATCAATTTGGAAACAATTAAAAATAATATCCAATTGAAAGTAATTTATATATAATATTTGGGAATGGGATAAAAATCAAATACCTACCTTTATAAGCACCTGTGGCATCTACCTTTCTGCAAACAGTTCAGTATGTGCTTTGAAAAACGTACAAGGTTGCTTTGTTGCATCTTTCTTTGAAAGTCTCTTATGCATGCTTAATTAAGAACTCAACATCAATCTAGTAGTTTCTAGAATGTGTTTCAGCTTAATCCATCAGGCCTTGCTGTGGAAGTGAATTGAAATGAAAACCCCTTCACAGATAGGAAAAGCAGGCTGAACAGGCTAAATTGTTGATGTTTTGTAGCATCGGGGAGGTATTCTCACATTGGCCTTGGTGTCGGGCATGTGAGAATCTTTGTTGGCACTCACATTGCATTTTTACTTTGTAAAAACCCCTTTTATATAGAGTTGGGGCTTGGAATTGTTGTTGTTGGGGTTTTGCACCCACTTGAAGGAATAAACAATTCTAATTTAATATTGAGTTTAGTGGAGGGCTTCTAAAGTAAGTTAGGGGCTTCTAAACTCACTTTTAGGCTCCTATAAAAGGAGAGACAATGTGAGGAGGCACTACATCTCTTATTTTGTCATCATGTGTTTGGCATGAGTGAGTGAGCACTCTTGCCAAAGGGGATTGAGGAGAAAAATTTCAGCAAGGAGGATCTTCACTTTGACAAATCTGGTCTAGGGTTTTTGGTCTTTCTTTCTTAATTTTTCTGCCAAGGAGGAGGAGTTGCACGTGTGAGATAGAGGAGGAGAGGCCACACGTGTGGGATCTGTACAGATTCATACGATGCATTAATTGGTGGTCATACCACACGTGCGAACTGTACAACAGTCGAGGTCAACGTTGTACAACCACAGGGACTACCACATGTGTGGGCCGTATAGCTGAAGGCTGCATGTGCGGACTGCAGGGCTGACGCAGGCATTCATACAGGGTGACATCAGCTAGGGTTTTTGGCAGATTTGTAAGTTGGAAGATTTTTCCTAAATTTTGCTGAAGTTGTAATTTTTTCTGAGAGGTCTGTTTTTGTCCTTGGGATCCTCAATCTGAAAATTATTCTTTGAGTAAAAATTTGTGTCTCTTGTGCACGAATGATTTCTCTCTGATTTTGTGCTTCCGCTATAATTTTCTGTCATAATTTCAGTGTAAAATTATTTAGTGATAACAGTCCTAAAATTCACTGTTTGAGGTTACTTGGAAGTAATTTTCAGATCTGAAATTGAATGCTTAAAAATTGACATGGTATCAGAGCATAAGCTCTAGAGAGAGAAGGTCATTTTCTTGAGATACAAGTTGCTGCAGATTTGTGTTCTTGTTCAAGACTGGACATAATGGTGGGCACTGTTAGAGTTGAGGACAGGTTGGAGGGGGCCACAAATTTCCGGGCCTGGAAGGCTATGATTCTTTTGCTCTTGGAAGAGAATGATCTCAAATGTGATTCTAGATCCTAACAATGCACATGAATTGGTAGCTCATACGAAGAAGGAAGTGAAGGACAAGCAAATGTTGTTGGATTCGGTGAAGGATCATTTGATTCCTCATTATTTCGAGAAGAAGATATCCAAGGAGATGTATGATATTTTGGTGGGCTTGTACGAAAGTGGGAACACAAATTGAAAGTTGATTTTGAGGCATAAGCTCCAATCAGTTGAGATGTCCAAATTAGATACAGTTGCTAGCTACCTCATGAGGATCACTCAGATTTGTGATCAACTTGTAGCCATTGGTGAGGTAGTTGATGACACATAGTTGGTGAATGTGGCATTGAATGGTTTTCCTGGGTCTTGGGAACCATTTGTGCAAGGGATTTGTGCATGAGAGAGGTTACCACCATTTGACAGACTGTGGATCGATTGCATCCAGGAGGAGGTTCAGATAGAGTTCAGGAACAAGCAAGGAGGTAGTGATGACGAGAACTAGGCCCTAGCTGTTGATGCTAGGAAGGGAAAAAGAAAAGGTTCCACAGGGAGAGAGGCATCTATAGAGCAGTGGAAGAAGAAGGACCTTAGCAAGGTCAAGTGTTTTTCTTTCCATAAGCAAGGCCACTATGCTTCACAATGTCCACAACGGAAGAAAGGGAAGCAACAAGCATCATCAACGAAGGTGGATGAGGTTGCCGACAAGCTTCATAGGGAGTTCTTATTGGTCTCCATCCTTTCTGGTACAGTTTCTGTTAGTGGGACTTGGTTGGTGGATAGTGGAGCTTCTCATCATATGACAAGATCATGGGAGTCACTCACCAGTTTGTCAGAGGTGGACTCGATATTGCAGGTGGAGCTTGGTGATAATGCCGAGTATGCAGTCGAGGGAGTTGGGACAACTTCGTTTCAGTTGGAGTTCGGGAAGCCTCTCAGGATGAGTGATGTGTTGTATGTGCTGGGGTTGAAAACGAACCTACTTTCTATCTCAACTATGGAGGACAGAGGGTATGCAGTGGAATTCTCAGGTGGATAGGTTCTTGCATGGCCAAGAGGATTGAGCATTGACTTAGCAGGGGTCATTGGTGTTCGTGATGGTGGTCTTTATAGGTTGACAAGATAGCCAACCCATGCCTTGGTACATGATAGTGATAGTCTATGCGAGCTTTGGCATAGGAGATTGGGACACTTGCATTATAGGGCTTTGCCAGTGTCGGGGAGGATGGTTACGGGTCTTCCAGAGTTTGGAGCAGAGCACCAGGGTGTATGTAGGGGTTGTGCACTTGGCAAGAATGCCAAGGCTGCTTTTCCTAGCAGTGATAGTAGGTGCAAGGGGATATTGGATCTAATACATTAAGATGTGTGTGGACTGATGACAGTTCCATCTTTGAGCGGTTACTTGTACTTTGTGACCTTCATTGATGATTATTCCAGGTGGACATGGATCTTCTTCATGAAGACCAAGGATGAAGTCTTCAGTCGATTCAGGGAGTTCAGGGCTCAGGTGAAGAATTTGACAGGGAAGAAGATCAAGGTCCTAAGGTCAGATAATGGGGGTGAGTATACCTCCAACGTCTTCATGGATTTCTTCAAGGAGGTAGGGATCAAGAGGGAGAAGACAATGTTTTACAACCCACAGTAGAATGGGGTTGCGGAGAGGAAGAATCAGACCATAGTTGAGGCTACCAGGGCAATGTTCCATGACCAGGATCTACCTATGTTGCTTTGGGTAGAGGCGTGTAACACGACTGTCTATGCTCAGAACATGAGTCCTCATAAGATCTTGGAGGACAAGATTCTTGAGGAGGCATTCACAGAGTGAGACCAAAGATAGGGCATTTGAGGATCTTTGGTTTTCCAGTTTACATCCATATTCCTAAGGAGAAGAGGACGAAGTTAGAGCCTTCTAGGAGGAAGGGCATGTTTGTGGGATACAACGAGACTTTGAAGGCCTACCAGATCCACATTCCAGGACAACGATAGATTGAGGTTAGTTGGGATGTCAGGTTTGAGGAGGAGTCGACTTTCAGGAAGTCCCAAGAGACCATAACATAGATAGATAGTGAAGAGTAGGAGGTTCTGAAGGCTGAGGAGAGTATAAGTCCATCCAGTACAGGGGTTCA
This sequence comes from Picea engelmannii, assembly GCA_009831015.1. Taxonomy (NCBI): domain Eukaryota; kingdom Viridiplantae; phylum Streptophyta; class Pinopsida; order Pinales; family Pinaceae; genus Picea; species Picea engelmannii. The sequence goes on along the minus strand of WSFP011388618.1, from coordinate 966 downwards.
GCCTTTTGACCATGAGGAGGAGTCAGTGGATCCAGTGGACCCTCCTACTAATGAGGACATGAGGCCTAGATGGCTTCAGGATACCTTGAGAGATACAAAGAAACATGCGGCACCCAGGGGCACTTTCAAGGAGAGCAGGCCTCCGTAGAGGTTTTCGAGCTACGTGGCTCTTATGAGTAGTGTTTTAAAAACCGGTGAACCGGAATCGCCCGGTTTGACCGGTTCAAACCGGCCAATAAACTGAACCAGTCGGCTGGTTTGTCCCTAAAAACTAAAACCCCCTATAACCTAAAACCTAAGTAACAAAAAAGTACTTGGCTCATGTTTTCTCATGCAAGTTGGAGTTGTAAGGTGTTTTGGTGTGCAGCTGAGGGTTATTTTGCCTTACTAATGCTATTTAAAGAGGTCTACACCCCCTCCATTTCACCCACCCTAGTAATTAATGGTAATGTTAAATTTTTAAAGTAAAAGTGACATTCTCCTTTATCTTTCATTTTCATCCTTTTACTTAAATTTTTAACATTACCATTAATTGTTTCAGGATGTTTGAGAGTGGATCCAACCTCATTGGACTTCATATAGAGAAAGTAGAATTTTAGGTCCCATTCAAAATTCAACAGACTTAACAGTTTTCAGGATTTCAAGATTGGCAAGATTGCAATGTTTCCACTGGATTCTATCATGTATGAGGGTATGGAACTGACATTTAATCAAGAGAACCAAGCCCTTTATGTACCTCGATGTTGGTGGCATTGATTATTGAACTCTTTTGTCACGACCCCAGTAAAAATGTACCCTTCACTCAAGTATAAACTCTTCAATCGAACTCTTCTCTTTGTCGTTGTGTCAGGTGACTTAGTAGTGTATGTGCACACCAACCTCCGTCTTATATACAAGCAAAGAGAAGAGTGGTTGAAGGGAAAGACAAAGATGTGGGATGTGTTTTCTGATGATATGGGTTTGAAC
>ML855224.1:6424-28421 GCA_009831015.1 Picea engelmannii | reverse complement strand
TTCGTTCTATTGTAAGAACTCTTTTAAAGGATTGATTAAGATTATCACAGTCAAGGATTTCAACCTTGGTGTGTAAATAGGGAAAATAACTAGCAATTAAATTTATAGAGACATAAATGTATAGATATCTTATAGATAACTATGCATGGAGCTTAATGAATTGATTAGTATAAGGTTTAAGTGATTGAATATAGAACTAGCTATGATGAAGTTATCATACGCATAAATATTTTTAATACTTGGATGGGTAAAAATACTACCATAATGCCTCACAATTGTTTTTCCAAGAGGTCATATGGTTTTAATTCGAATGTAAATCTTTTAGATACAAATGGAGGGTGGAAGAATCATGGAGGTCCTAAAATCACTCAAGTATTATCCCATCTAGGTTTAGTACTACCCATTCAAGTTTCATTGCATTCACCATCTTGGGATAAGAGTCAAAATACATGGATACATTTTGAATCCAAGCATCAATATGTTCACCATCAATGTCACCAAAATACCTAGGCAAGGTAATATTGGAGTTTAAGCGTAGAGATTCTAGAGTGATTGATGAGGGACCCTTTAGTTGGGTTAGGGATTGCAACACTTTCTCCAACTTGTCAACAATACTCTAGAGAGGTTGTAATGAAGAAGCCTTTGGGATTTACTAAAAGGTAAATTTATCTTTGCTAGGTGCCACATAGTAGATCCATTGAGAATCATGTTGTTTTGGTATGCCACAAATTTGATTAGAGACTTCAATAAAGTTTGTTTTTCTTTTTTGAATATGATTGCATAGATTAAGTAAAACTTTTGGAAGTGGAGGAGCATGCCTCTAATAAGTTGGTTTTTGCATCTCTTGTGTTGACTGTGACTTCTTCAAAGGTAAGGTTTCAAGACAAGGTAAGCTACCTATTCTTTATCTTCAGATCTGAATTTTTGTTGTGAGTTCTATATTGTTTGATCTAACTAGATTTATGTATCAGCATTAATTATTGTAGATTATCAGATCTAAATATTGTTGTTGATTTTTTCATTCATTATTGTTTAGATCTATTTAACCCATCTTAGATATATTTCTAGTTTGGATCTATTATTTCAGATCTGTATCAAATCTTTTACTTAGATATGATCTTGAGCTACTTAGCATTAGATCCAGTGATAGATGAAGTTTGTGTTAACATTGGTTATTGTTTAGATATTCTAATGATTTGCTAATCAAGAAATAATACAATGGTTAAGTTTAGTTCATGTCTGAACTTTGTGTATATTTGCATTTTCATTATTCTCCCTAAGTTCAGTAGCTCTCACTATGATCTAGTTGCCTTCCTAACTGAAATTTATAAAAAGACATCTCTGTCCTGCTTTACTTTTATAATTCTAACAAAAATGAACTCCTTGAGCTCTTAATTTCTTGTTATATTTATATTAAAAATCTTCAATTAGATTTGACCAAGTCACACACATTAAGAACCATTTATTTAAGTCTCTAGCTCACCACTGCATTCCAATAATCACAATACTAAATGATGGAAATAAGAATAATAATAAAAAAGACAACTACATTAATATCAAATATTTGAACTTCCTCCTAGATAAAATGAAACTAGGTACAGTAATTCTAGTGAGAAAGCAAGTAAATTTTATAAGTATAAGGACCACATGTCCATGGACTGTGAGTTGGCCGTGGATGGATAGCCATGTGGCCAAGCCGAGGGCACGCCCATGGCTTGGCCACAGGGCTAGCCAGCCGCGGCCAACTCACAGTCCAACACTACAAATTAAACTACAAATAATATAAACACTACACTATATTCTAAAACATTTCAACCATATATTTTACATTATTAGGGCCCCTATTGGACTGTGAGTTGGACACGGGTGGCCAGCCCTGTGGCCAAGCCGAGGGCACACCCGCGGCTTGGCCACAGGGTTGGCCACCCGTGGCCAACTAACAGTCCAACACTACAAATTAAACTACAAATAATATAAACACTACACTATATTCTGAAACATTTCAACCATACATTTTACATTACATTATATTCTACTGGACTGTGACTATGAGTTGGATGCGGGTGGCCAGCCTTGTGGCCAAGCCGAGGGCACGCCCACGGCTTGGCCACAGGGCTGGCCAGTCACGACCAACTCACAGTCCAACATTACAAATTACACTACAAATAATATAAACACTACACTATATTCTAAAACATTTCAACCAATTAATAATGTAAATTACATTTCAACCATACATTTTAAAACTTATTACTCAAAATATATTATACACTACAAAAAATTACCTGTTGTTCGGTGCGTCCATGCTCGAAAACGCAACGACGACCCATACGCTCATGACCTCACGTCCTCTGCTCTCACGAAATGACAACAAATTTTGTAAAATCTCTCAACATCGATGTGTGGTTGATATATAAACAATCTTTCGGCCGAAAGATTGTTCGACCGAACAAATTTTTGGTCGAAATATTGTTCGGCCGAACTATCTTTCGGTTGAAAAATTGTTCGGCCGAACAATTGTTCGGTCGAAAGAGGATTGCCGGAAAGAAAATATCCGACCGACTAAACTTGTAAACACAAATCGAGGGTGCGATTATTGCACCATTCGATTTGACGTTTCTTTCTTTGCCAGAAAAATAGTTCGGTCGAAAACAATATCTTTCGACCGAAAACAATATCTTTCGGTCGAAAAATATTATGAGTTCGACCGAAAAAATGTTTTTCGGAATTTTGGAGACCTGATTGTCACGAAAGTGTAACCCACCTCCATGATTTCACCCAGCCCCAATTAAGCCCTTATTTGTTTGGGATGGTGATTCTGACTCGTTAAAAGTCCAATTACCTTTATCTAAAACTAAATTAAGATAATTAATAATATAATCTATATATACAAAGATATGTACATGGCCTTATATTTTGTAACGTATTTCAATACTTGCTTTTATCAGCAAACAAAAAAGCAGGAATTACCTACCTTCTCGCAACTAGCTTGCAAGGAAGAAATCCTTAAGTTGACACAAGGGCTCATCTAAGCCACAAATGAAATTTATCATGCATGAGGAGACTTCAACAAAATGCAATAAATTAATATAATTGTAAATCTAAATCTAAATACAATGTAGAAAGTAAAGGAAGTTAATCTAACTTGATACTCAAGAGATATCTCTCAAATACCAAGTGCAAGGATTTACATATAGTGGTGATTAAACATGTTTTTATGATGAATGTCAAGTTTTTGAATTAGTTCAACCAGTTAACATTATGATTTCCATACATGCTTTGTTTAAATATTTAAAACAATAAAATATGGGCCATTAAAATGCAGAAATAGTTCATACAATTTAATGACAATTAAATCTATTTCAAATGACAATTTTCTAAGTAAATAGTTGCTCAGAAATTGGATTGAAGAACAAGAGTATATTAGAAATAAATAACATATCTATAATATCATTAGATCAGATAGCTCATCTAATAGACAATCATTCTTATATCAAACAATGGTGCAATATATGAAATAATTGGCACATATTTGTCATTAAAAGAGTAAAATTTGCAATAACAAATAAAAGTATTTGAATACAAATAATAAACCTGGTTTCATTTCTCTATTTTACAAATAGATCTCCAAATAATGAGCTTTGTTGTTTAATAAAAGAGCTTCAATAGTGAAAACCTTGTCTCAATTACAAAGATTGAATCTTGAAAAGAAAACCCCAAAATAACTCAGATCTAAGTATTCCTCTTCACAGTTTGCTCACAACGGAAGCTGGAAATTCACCTCCTAAAACATATACGAATTTTCCAATTGAACAATTTTTGGTGACTATAGTTGAACTGTAGATCTGTAATAGCCACCAATAACAAAAATAAATCAAATTCATAACAAAAATCTATTAAAATATAAACTACAAGATCTCCAAATAAAATCAAATATGATTGATATCACATATTCTAAATAAAACAAAACTACATAACTTAATTGGACATTATGTTTTGAAATTGAGAATATTATGCAAATTTGAGGAAATTAACTCCAAAATAATTAATAATCAATCAATTGTTGACAAATTTAAATCAACCAATTAAACCACATTTTAGAATCACATGTTCATTATTGAATGATAAACCTCTTAATCTTGTTTTAGAACAAAGTGAATATTAGGAATTCATATTAAAACTATTTCCAATAATTGACCAAGCTGTTATGATTTAATAATGTCCAATAAAAGGCAAAACAATCACCTAAATAATGAAATATTTACATGACTATATAAGAAAACCAAACCCAAACAAACCATATCAATGGTAAGATATCGAAGAAGATAATGAGAACATCAAAAGAACAAATAAGACATAAAAACATCTGGAAATAGAGAACCAGAAACAAATCAAGGTGATATTAACAAAATTCATATGGAGGGACCGATAATAATTTCAAAAAACTATGGGCGGTGTTGTGGCCACAACAATTGGTGACACATGAAGAAGAAGCAGTTATCTCTGATAAAGATAACATGACTAAATTTACTGAAGATTGAAAAGAAATCTTTCAAAAATTTCTCACACACGACATCATTCTTGAAGGTCCCACATAAGATAGAATCAAAGAAAAATAAGGTTTTAAATATGAAAGTACCTTAATTCCCAAGTCCAAAATAGTGAATCCAAATATAGGGAATATTTATTAATGTTTAATTACATCTCTACTATTGGATAATAAAAGTAGGTAGGGGTTATTAAAGATTAATATGCATTTGTTATAAAATTACCTCTTTTCTCGGCATTGCTTCACTACCAACAGGATTGTTCAGTACCCTGACGAAGTTATCTCGATACCATGTATGCATTTACCCACTACCAGCGAGCCTATTCAATACTCCAGTGGGTTTAAATAAAGTTGATAAAGATAGAAACTTACATTTTATAATGATGGGAAGATATTTAAATTATTGTTAAGAATAAAGATATTTGTTTGTACAACATTGTATCAAAAATATGTGAAGATATCCGAATTAATTTTTTTTTTAACAAGAAATGGGAAAATTTATATTAAAAAGTGTGGATAAATCCATTGTAGTGCCAAAAAAGGGGTCATGAATGACCTTCGAGAGATAGAAGCTTTGAAGCTTGGAATTTCTAATACAAAATTTGTGTCCATTGAGTTTCCACCTTCCCTAGTTATATCATATCTACTGTATTTTGAAGAACATAGTCTATAGAAAACTCTGTTTATATATAACGTAATTTAACAAAACATGAAACTTGAATTTTTTTTAAAAATTTAGCTACCCGGTTCCTCTTTTATCTTCGAATGTCCATGCTCCTCCCAAATTGAATCTGGAAAGGGATCGTTGAGATCCAGGATTTGATTTAATGTGGTTGAAGTTACATTCTTAGAGGCTCCCTGGGAGCTTGTTGGGGTACTGGTCTATTGATGACTTCTTTCCATCTGATCCATTTGGCTCTGCATAATCTCCAAGCTACTACGTTTCTCTTTGATTTAGCTCCTTTGAGCATATATTTCTTCTTGCAACCTCTCAATTAGATGCATGTGATGATAGAGGGTCTCAAGCTTGAAGTTTAAAGTAGATTTTAGTTCTACCATGTGGATTCGAAACCTTTGACACCCTGCACACTCCATCTCAAGGTCCGTCTGGTCCAGTCCAATGAGTAAACCCTTGACTCCCTGCCAATTCGTGGTCCCTGGCGCAATGTGGTTCTTTTGTCTATTTTTCATGCTATTGGGAGCAACACAATTCTGTAGAGGACTGGACTTCTTGAGGTCGAAGAATCTAGTGTTGGAAGAATCAGGTCTCAACATAGGCCATGAAGTGAAAATTTGGGTGAGGATATGAATAGGCGAAGGGCGAGGCAATGGGAGAGGAAATGGAGACAAAGGGGGTGCTTGAAATCTCTGAAGCGCAAACAATGTTGAATAGACAAGGTGATTCGGGGAGAACGCAGGGTGTAAATGGCTTGGCATAGACTCATAGGAAATACTCCCCAACAAGGAGGTTGCCCGGAAACACTAAGATAAACCCCCCCATGTGACATTCAGTGCCAAATTCATGTCAATCAAATAAATCACAAGCTCTTCCTGGTTCGTTGTACTTGGACCCTTCAAATCTTCGAGCCAAGGACTGGATCCATTGTCACCCTGACAAACCTACTTCGCTTCAGATCTGCTACACACTTGGCCGATCTGTTTCATAGCCTTCCACCTTCGATTACCCACGAACTCAGTTGAACGGATAAGCAAACCACCCCATGCCATAATGGGATCGTCGTACCAGATCTCGTTAACACGATTTGTTCTTGGCCAATGAGGCCCTATCTTTTCACCTGTCAGCTGCTTCCTCCACCTTTCATGACTCATGTTGGAGCTCCAAGTGTACACTCCCCTAGCCTTTGCGAGTTGGGTCTTGGTCATATGTGGAAGAATTATACTAAGGTGGTTAGGCCTTCATTACCCTCCACCCCTAAGGTTTCAAGAGGTCTCCCTATGGCCTCGTTCACCATTTTGTCCACTTTCGTATTATTTTCTCTCAAAACGTGTAAGAATTTTGGCTTTAAGGTCCTTGTGACTACACGAATTCTGTCTATAACTTTTTTTAGGCTCAATTTTTTTTGTCTCGGATTTCTTGATCATCATCCTTATGATTGTCTTTGAGTCTCCTACTACATTTAAGCTGTGGATTTGTCATTTGTTTTTTAATTGGAGTCCTTTAAGAAATACATATGTCTCTGCTTTATTATTGGTGTCTTTCCCGAGGTTCAAGTAGTAGTTCAAAATTCCTTTTCCTTCTGATTCGTAGAAAACCCTCACCTCCCATAAGAAGATATCTAAATTATTATTAAAGACAAAGATATTTATTTTTACAACATTGCATCCACAATATGGGGAGATATATGAATTATTATTAAATATAAAAATATGTATGTATTAAACTTACTAAGAAGAAAGTGATAGAAAACTCATTCTTATATTTATCATATTTTAATAAAGTTTTTTAAAAAATTCCAGTATTTATGATATTTTAATAAGGTTTTTAAAAAAATTTAAGATGTAAGTGGTGTGGCCATGACCATTGAGTTAAAATATTAAAAGTTATCTCACTACCCGAGCTCGGAACATGGGAAATGATCTCCATGAATTTTGTGCTAGGTTTGCTAAAAACACAAGAAGACAACAGATATTATATTTGTGAATATGAATATATTTTAAAAACAAAACACTTCACTTGAGACCATGCAAGAAGACAAGTGAAACTAAAAAACACTTCAAACCATGCAAGAAGACAAGTGATACTTAAAAAAAAAACAAGTGATACTTAAAAAATAAAATTATTGATTATAGAATTTTTTTTTAATTATAATATACTTCATAACAAAAAAAAATAATGCCACAAACATAAGATATTTATTCTTCATATAAATTGCACGCCTAAATAAATTTCCCATAAAACATTTTCTCAAATAAAAATTGATTTTTTAATCATATTTAGAACTCTTAAAAAAAATTGAAACAAAACTTGAATATAATTCCTCCTTGAATATAATTCTTTCTATCCTAAACTTGAAAATATTATTAAGATGTTTTTAGTAAAAACGAATCTAAAAATAAAATACAATGTTAACCTTAAAAAACTTGCATATAATAATTTGAATTAATTTTATTTTTTTTTGTAAGTAAGAAGTTTATATTATGTGTAGTGCCTTCTATGTCTGAATAGAGGTTCCCAAAATACAAAATGAAACTAGTTGTAGTTACTGGACTGCCCCAACAGAGGGGAAACCAGTCCAGCCAGCCTCCAAGTCACCAGTCTGAGACAGTTGCTGAGTTTTAAAACAAACAAAGTTCAAACAAAAATCCACCTAGCCTAGGAGCCTAAAGAAACAGGTTGCACGACAAATGAGAGCTAGACACCTGGCGAAAATCCCAGCCACGCGGCGCTGAGGTCCTCTGGCCATGGTTATGTCTCGGCATTGATCAGCTGATCGTCCCCACGTTGCTCCTTGCGCTCCTCACGTTCCTTGTGCTCAGGTGGGCCGCTGTGCTCTGCTTCCTTCTGCCTCGCTGCTGCTTGTCGCAGCATGTCATCTATCTCAGTGTCAATTTCCCCCCCCGGTGTGATGCCAGTAGGGTCCGAGGAGAGCTCCATTTGCATGGTCGAGAGGATCTGTAGAAAGGTGGCCACATTATCTTCGATGTCTTGCAACCGATACTTGAGGTCCGCCACCTCTCTTCTGAGCTCGAAGACGAGGTCATATAGGATGCCCAGTCTTTCTCTGAAATGCTCGCTGTCGGGGTGGGCTGCATGGTGGAGACGCAGTCGCTTGGCTGCTCCAAAAGCTCGAGGTTCACTTCGCCAGGTACTCGAGGATCCATGGATGGACATGGTTGCAAAGAATTGCATACGGGGGTCCTGAGGACAGCGTGGAGTCGTAGGCGCTCCGCGCGGGATGGTGGCCATGGCTCTTGGGGGCAGAGACTGCTTAGGAGGCGAGGTGGCTGAAGGTCGACGAAGTTTAGTCTGCGCAGGAAGCGTGGTGGCGCCTGGGGACAGAATTGGGGGATGGGTAGAAGAGCCTGTAATCGGGGAGGTTGAGGGCGAGAGAGATGGCCTACGGGGCTTCCATGGTGAGCCCCGCTTGGGCTTTCCTCTAATTCGTTCTTTCATGGGTGCAGGTGGACAGGTTTCAGAGCGTGGAACAAGGAGCCAGAAATGCAGATAGCCCGTAGAGCAAGTTTCAGAACAAGCCTGGTTATGCTTGCGACGTGAAGGGAGGAGCCCTTCCGAACACAAACAGGGTGGAATAGCAAATGCAACGAGCCAAGCCATGATACAGAATGCGGAGGAGCAAAGGGTGGCGTTAATGCCCCTGACCTCGACCATCATATCAAATTTAAACGCCTTAACTCCCCAGGACGGCATTGTCCTGCTGCATGAGGCGGTCACATGCCTGCGTGTGGCTCTGCACCGTTTCTGTTCCCGTTCCTTGCCATGGGGAGTCCACTAGCACCCCATCCGGGGGTAATTTGAATTAATTTATTAAATATAAAGCATTCAACAAATTTATAAATCTATGTTAAATTTTAATATATTTACCAATATATATATATAAAATATACATAGAACAAAATAACAACTTCCAACCTCTCAAAACTAATTTCTATACAACAACCTATCAAAATTAATGTTTATACAACAGCTGATTATGATGACTATTATATAATGGATTATACAAAATTCACCCCACTCAACCAACATTTCAATAAAAATATAATGTTGGATTTTGATTAAAAAATTGTTCTTTCATTATTTTTTTTAATAATTTTATATAATTTTTTAATTAAAAAATAAAAATAACTTTAAAATATTATATTCAGTTTTGGATTTTGATTAAAAATTTGTTCTTTCAATTTTTTTTTTAATAATTTTATATAAATTTTTAATTAAAAAATAAAAAATAACTTAAAAATATTATATTTAGTTATTAATGAATATTAAAAACAATTATTAATGACTCTTATATATACAAATATATTATTGATATTTATATATACAAATACAAACTAGTTGTTAATTGGGATAATTGAGAGTCTAAAATAAGTCACTAGTTTTCTTAAAAGAGAGTATACTTTTGATAAATTATGGATAGGAAAAAATTTAATTTAAAAATTTTATAAAATAAAAGGATTAGAGGAATAGAATTGTGAAGGCGGGATTAAGTGAATGGAAAAAAACCCCTTAGCCTATTTTCACTAAGAAACCAAATAACATGGAAACTGAGTATTGAGCAACTTCTAGACTAATTACATTATGATATTACATCGATGCAACGTCCATATAGTGAAAAAAAAAACCTTGAAACGTTTTTTTGAGTAAATAATGTTGACTTGATTCTCCGTTGAGTACAATTTGAAATTTTGACTTGATTCACCTTCTTGTACAATTTGAAAATCCTCGGTTGATCATAACTTGTATAAAACTGTGATTTGTTGGTATTCTGATTGCTCTGATCACCTCTTGCATATATTCATTGAACACCCAGTTCTTCAAACAGTCATAGGAATCGTTGGCACCGATTCTGTATTCTCAATTTCTGTTTTCCCATTGTAGGTTCTCATTATCGTCAGTTTCTGCATCTCACTAACGAAAGCTTGCAAATTTATTTTCGAAGATCCTCCCTCTCGAATAGCTTTCGAAACAATCTCCCTCAAATTCTCTGCACGTCTCCTCTTCTGCTTTCCCTCATCTTCAATCAACACAAGCCTCACAACTTCCTTTACTCTTTCCTCCCCAGGAATCCCATCTTTGTGCTGGAAAAAATGGACTCCTACACCAAATTGCTCGGCGACTTGCTTAGAGTTGAAGTGTTGATCTCCAAATATCGGCCATGTGATCAGAGGGACACCCAGAGTTATGCTCTCCAACGTCGAGTTCCACCCGCCGCGGGTCATGAAGGCACCGACTGACGGATGGGAAAGAATAAGAAGCTGAGGCGCCCATCCCCGTATGATTAAACCTAACCCTTTTCTTTTAATTCTATCCTCAAAGCTGTGGGGAAGATAGTTGGCTTCAATGGCATCTGTTGTTGCTATGTCTGCAGTGGTGGGTTCGAGTTTTGGGGGGGATTTGATGACCTAAACGAACGGTTGCTCGTTGGCTTCCAAACCCCCCGCCAATGCAACGATCTGTCGTTCTGATAAGAAGGTTTGTCTTCTGAACGAAACGTACACAACTGAATGTGGCCTCTAAGAATCCAGCCATCGAACCATCTCATCCTCGTTGATATCCTCCATTTTCCCTTTGCCCGCCTCCCCTACAAAGCTTCGTGGAAGCACTAGGCCTATGGACTAGATGGGCTTCCCTGTCAGACTTCTCATGTGCCTTAGGTGTGCAGGCTCGAGGTCTTTGAATGTATTGATGATCAATCCCTAGCCATGAATCAACAATTGTAAGCTCCAGATGACGAACTGCTGCAACGGTTTCGACATGTCAGGCTCAAAGAATTCGATGGCTATCTCGTTCTTATTTAATCGGAGCGGACTCGGCAAATTCAGGATAAGAACAACTCTGACCCCTTCTTTCTCCAACGTGTTTTGAGATATCGAAGCCGCAACGAAGTCGAGCAGGGTCATGGTGAATCCCTCGCTTGTATTGAACAAAACTCGGGGGACACCATTATGAGAGAACTCACACAGACATATACACGAAGAACACACAAAAAAACTTATCTATTGCATTATACTTATGGGTATTTATACAGTGGTGGGATGAGCTCCACCGTTTATTAGTTTCGAGATATGGCTAAAATTGCTTCTTCCAGACGTTTCTGGTTCTTCCGAGAACTTCTTGGAGTATGTAGTCAGTCGTGCATTTACTGCACGCTTATCTCTATCACCTACTTCTATGGTTGTTTAATTAATTTCTAACACTCCCCCTTAATTAAATAACCTTTACAACACCTATCTTATCTCTACATATTACAAACTTAGCCTTCCCAAGAGGCTTTGTAAATATATCTACAGCATTATCATTTGTGTTGCAATACAATACATCAATTTCATTTGGCTGTATCTTTTCTCTTACAAAATGATAGTGTGTCTCAATATGCTTTGACCTAGCATGATACACTGGGTTGTTTGCCAGTTTGATGGAACTTTGATTGTCACATTGGACTTCCTTCACGTGATCAAAGGCTTCCTGTGATTTATCGGTCCATATGAAGACCCCATGCTTGGTAAGATCTGTCAGTGGTGCTCTAAGATGAGAAAAAACCCGGACGAACCGCTTGTAATAGCTGCACAGCCCGAAGAAGCTCCTCAATTTTGTCACGGTCTTGGGTGTCGGCCAATCCAGAATGGCCCTGATCTTCTCTTGGTGCACCTGTACCCCCTGTGCATTGATGATGTGGCCTAAGTAAAGAAGATATGTCATACCGAACTCACACTTGGACTCTTTGGCATATAATGACTATGCCTCCATGATGCTCAATACCTCATCCAGGTGCCTCATATGCTCTTTCCATGACCAACTATATATCAAGATGTTGTCGAAGAAAACCAAGACTGATTTCCTTAACTGATCCCTGACTATATGGTTCATGCAAGACTAGAATATAGCGGGTGCATTGGTTAGCCCAAATGTCATAATCAGGAACTCGAAGTGTCCAAAATGACATCAACATGTCGTCTTCTCTATGTCCTACTCTCGGATGTTGATCTGATGATATCCAGAGAGTAGATCAATTTTTGAGAAGAAAACTGCCCCATGCAGTTCATCCATCAACTCATCAATGTGTGGGATAGGGTACTATTTCTTGATGGTTTTCTTGTTCAAGGCTCGGTAATCAATGCACATCCTCATGGTGCCATCCTTCTTCAGAACTAAGACAACTGAAGAAGAAAATGGGTTGTTGCTCGGTCTGATGTGTCCCATCTCCAGCAATTCCTTGATTGCCTTCTCTATCTCATCCTTGAACTTCCTAGGATGACGATAGGGGGGGGGGTGATCATAGGTTTGGCCCCCTCCTCCAACTCAATGGTGTGCTCAAACCCCCTGTCAAGTGGTCTCCCTGGTGGATTTGACTCAAAGACTTGCTAATGTCGTCCCAATAAATTCTTGATATCTGTATGGTATTGTTGTCGACCTTCTGAATCTTTCTGTGTAGTGATCAAGCATTCTACGACATATGCTACCTCCCCATGTCTAAATATCCTCTCCATCCTTTTAGCTGAAATTGTCCTGGGTTCTCCTATCGACATACCTCTTAGAACAACCTTCTTCCCATCCTGATATATGAATACCATATCCAAGGTTTGGTAGTTGGTAGTGATTTTTCCCAAGGTAATCATCCACTAAACTCCTAACACCATATCTGTGTCTGATAGGTCAACCACATAAAATGTGTCTCTCACGGTGTAGTTTCCTAACTTCATCTCTAAGTTTGGAACTATGTCTAGACACTCCACTGTGTGGCCATCTGCTACCGCAACATCAAACCCCTCAAACTCCTCTATCTGAAATGCCTGTCTCGATTCTAGTGAAGCGTCTATGAAGTTGTGGGTGGCCCCACCATCTATCAGGGTGATTTCCCGTTGCCCCTAAATAATCCCTCTGATACGAAGGGCATCATACCTAGGAACACTAGAAAGGGTCCCTATGACTCCTCCCTTTGCTGGTTTCCTCCTTTTAGCCTGCTCTGGCGGTTGTGGGACTACTGGACGATGGGCTCCTACCGGTGTCGGTGGTCTACGGCGAGGCTCCTCCTCTGCTGGTGTTGACTCCTCCTCTGAACTAGTGGATCCATTATCCTACTCCTCCTCCTCACTGTCCACGTTGTCTGTTGCTACCTCAATATAATGAATCTCTCCCTTGGACATGCACCTGTGGCCTAGGACACAAGGATCTCTATAGCTGAAGCAAAGCTTCTTCCTCATAATCTCTCGCCTAGTCTCATCATACAACTTCTCCTTTCCCTTCCATTCTCTCTGGAATGGATTCCTGTCTCGATCCCTCTGGGGCACAAATGGTTTGGAGAAAGTTTTAGTCTTTGGCACTGAGTCTGCTAGATCTCGAGTGCGAAGGATGGCATCCTGCAAAGTGGGAGGCATGTATGCCTTCACCCATCCTCTCAAAGGCTCTATGAGTCCTTCTGTGAATAGCATGAGCAGCCTAGGCTCTGATATATCTATCACTTCCATGACTACCCATTGAAACTCTGTGATGAACGCCTCTGTTGTGTTAGTTTGTCTCAATTGGGCTAGATCCCTAAAGTGTATCTCGAGATCCTTCCTGTCAAACCTGTCCATGAGCCTATTTGTAAACTCCCTATAGGAGGTGATGCGAATGTGACCCAATGTCACGAGTCCATGAAACTAATGGCCTCTGTCATAGTCATCTGGTTGAGCTTGTAATATGTGTCTAGCTTCAGTACCGAAGCTTTGGTAGTGTATTTGGATGATCCATCGAAAGAATGGATGGTGAGTTTCCCAAATTTTTGGATGAAATCGAGGTTATGCCCATGTTGCTATTGTGGTCCTCTCCTCTGCGGCTCTCTGGGGTAGTTCCTGAGTCTGAGTCCACAGTACTCGACTAAGGTCATGTATTGATGGAATTCATGACCCAATGTTGCGTACTCCCTCCTATACTCTGCAATGTCATCAGCATGAGTAGGTGGCCTCTGTGCTATTGGTGGTGCTGTTGTTACCGGGGGTGCCCTTTGGAAACTAGGAAACAAGGGTCTGGGAATCCTACTCGCAAAGGTGTATGTACGAGAGGGTGACTGGGGTCTACTGCTTGCTCTCGAGTTCCCCTATGTTGCATGTGGGATTTGTGTATCTGGGGTGCCCACTCTATCCAATCTATCAACCACCTATGCCAAGGACTGAGACATGGTCCATTGACTAGCTAACATATCGTTGATAACCTGCATGAAAGCTGCCTATGGATTTACGGGGGCCTTGCCACTTCCCTCTAGTCACTCATATCTGTCTCCTAGCATGCTCTCTGCCTCGAGCTTAGCCTCATGCTGTACCCTTCTTTCTGCTTCTCTATGTGCCTCTTCCTCTTCCTCTGAGCTAGGAGGAAAAAGGGGAAAATCAGGCCTATGCCTTCTTTCCTAATGCCTGTTGTAAGTGACATATTCGTCACCTACATGTTCACGGCCCTTTGGGTCTTCTGCTGCACTCATTGTCTTTAGTCACAGGCTGGTAGGACTAAATCTTTGATACCACTGTAATGTTCCTAACTTGGCTAGTCTAGGAAACGTTGTTAATGTGTGTGTAGGATCAAATGTTTACAACATATAAATGATCATACAAATAATAAACGCGACAAATGACTGCAAAGTTTGTATTATGAATCTCCATGGATTACAAAATGGTCGAATGCGGCTGAATAAACTGCCAATACTCGACTAGGTCAACAGACAAAGGATCATATCCAGAATACAAATAAGCAACTGCGGTTGAACTAAATAACAACACTCGACTAGATCAAAAGACAAAAGGATCTTAGTCGGAATGCAAATAAGCAACTAAAATATAATACCCAGAATATGGGAGCACTGCGGAATCAATGAAGAATGATGGAAGACCTAGATGATCTTCCTGGTGACTAGGGTGTGTCTTTCAACACCGAAATCAGCCAACTGGTGTCTTCCTCCTGGAATACACTAAACTATCTCTCCTGAGATGTGCCTCTTCTCCTCAATGACAATTCATAATCTGCATAATGATGAATCAAGTCATTGACCCTTCCTTTATAGATTTCCAAAACCCTAAATCATGTTGAAACCCTAATTCACTGTTGACTTCCAAAACCCTAAATCATTTCTGAAACCCTATTTCATTGTTGACTTCTATTTTTAGCTCATAATGACTTAAAATCACTTTTATCCCTTTTTACCTCAATGTCACTTTCTGAATATAACACATGTGACTGGAGTGACCTCTAGTAACCTTATTTACCCCTCTTTGGCCCTGACTATAGTCTAACGGGGCGGTTTAGACCATTAAGCCTCCTCTCTAGAGCTCCTATTTGGAAAGGGACATTACACGTTGAGTACTTCATCTTGCTCTCGTTCAACTTCTCACTAAAGTATGCAATCAGTCGATTGTCTTGACTCAAGACTGCTCCAATCGCAAATCCACTTGCATCATACCTGACTTGGAATGTTTTACTGAAGTCTGGCAAAACCAAAACTGGTTGTCTAGTTATCTTCTCCTTCAACAACTTGAAACTTTTATCTGCTTCCTTTGTCCAATGAAAAGATTTATGTATTTTCTTGATTGTGTCCATCATTGATGCACTAATCCCACTAAAATTTCTTATGAACTTCCTGTAAAAACTAGCTAATCCATGGAAGCTTCTGACTTTGAAGATATTCCTTGGCGATGGCCAATCTCTGATTGATTTTACGTTATCAAGATCCATCTTCAACTCATCAAAGAGATCACAAACCCCAAATAAATGAGTTCTTTCTTCATGAAAGATGAATTATTCAAATTTATCAACAACTCTTCTTGCTATAATCTTCTCATCACTAGAGTTAGGTGTCTCAAATGTTCCTCCTCAGTCTTACTGAAGATTAGTATATCATCAAGATAAACAATTACAAACCTTCCAACGAAATCCTTTAAGACTTCATTCATTAATCTCATGAAAGTACTTGGTGCATTCGTCAAACCAAACGGCATGACAAGCCATTCATATAGTCCTTCATTTGTTTTGAATGTTGTCTTCCATTCATCACCTTCTCTCATTCTAATCTGATGATATCCGCTTTTCAAATCAATTTTTGAAAAAAACTTTTCTCCACTCAAGCAATCCATCAAGTCATCCATCCTGGGTGAAGGAAATCCATACCTGATGGTGAATTTATTTATATCCCTCGATTCTCCATCCATCCATCCTTCTTTGGACTTAACATTGTTGGCACAATGCATGGAATCAAGATTTCTCTAATCAACCCTTTGTCCATCAAATCCTGGAATTGTTTCTTAACCTCTTCATTCTCTTGTGGCGTCAATTTGTACGCTGCTTTGTTTGGTAAACTTGGTCCTGGTATGAGTTCAATGTGATGGCTTATACTTCTGATGGGTGGTAACGAACAAGGTAAATCATCCACCACTATATGAGTGAAATTCTCTAGCAGTTCTTGAATTTCCTCCGATAGATCATCTATCAAAGTATTTGTCAAGATGACTCTAGTTTTCCTTACGACAACAAACTGCATGTCTTCTTATTTCTTGACTTCCTCAAGAAGTTCCTTCCCACTTATGACAAGTATATTATTTATTGCTTTTTCTTTCTCCTTCTTGTCTTCAATTGGCAGCAACATATGTGTCCTACCATTCTTCTTCAAGGTGTATGTGTTCTTTCTTCCGTCATGAAAAACATTTTTGTCATATTGCCACAGTCTCCCCAACAAAATATGACAGACATCCATGGGAATAACATCACATAAAATTTCATCTTTGTATCCCCCTATCTTAAATTAAACTAAACATTGTTTAGTGACAGTTACCTGATGTCCTTTTTGCAACCATGAGACCTTGTATGGGCTTGGATGTGAAACTGTCTCAAATTCCATCTTCTCCACCATTTCTGTGGATACTAGATTATTTTTTCTTCCACTGTCCACTATTACCTTGCATACCCTACCCCTGGTCTTGCAAGAAGTTCTAAATAAATTGTTTCTCTGGACTGGATTCTCCACTTGTTTCTCTAGCTTCAAGAGAATTTTTCACATCATTAATGATCTTCCACCTTCTGCATATTTTGCCTCAACATTTCACCTTTACACTTCTAAAATGTGAGATTATCCTCCTCCATATATCTTTCTATCAGGACATTCAAACGATTTGTGTCCAATCTTTCCACAGACAAAACACTTTATCTCACCTCCTCTTCCTCTTCCTCTTCCTCTTGCTCGCGGAAAATTATTCTTATCGGCATACTGTCTTCCATGTGAACTTCCTCCTCTTTGAAGGTGAGTATGAGGTTTCTTTTCTTCATCCTTGGGATTTTGTACTCTATCCTAGGCAACTACTTTGCCTCTGCTTTGACTTCTACCTCTGCCCCTTTAACTTTTCTTTCAGCCAATTTCTCTTCAGCCTTCAAATTCATTTGATAAGCATCTTCTTGGAGAAGAGGATGCCAACCCTACATAGACTCTTGAAAATTCTAGTGAATTTGATACAAGTGATGAATCGAAGAATGAAACACCTGCTAAGACATTTGTGCATGGATTCAATGATTCACAGTGCATTCGTGATTTGCAAGACAAGATTGTCGAAATTGCACCTGCTGAGGGGAAACGTTCACTTGGAATATTCAAGGACCAATTCGTTAAGGAAATGAACTTCCCAACACTCATATATGGAGATCCATGTGCCACTGACATTACAAAATGATTGAGTTGTCATAAAATAGTCTGATGGGATATGCTACATTCAAGCGGTTACTTATCTTGTCACATAACAAATTTATTTTTCATAACAATGCGCATAATAATAGAGAAATTTTTTTCTTGCATGTGGGTCCGAATAAGAAAAGGCCAGTTACAAGGAAGAAAGTTGTTGGCCAAGGATGTCAAGTACAAAGTAAACCTAGAATTTTTTTTGAAATATGATATTGGATACATAGATTTCAAAAACATTCGCATCTCTCCTTACTATTTGCAACAAAACAAGAAAACTATTTTTGCAATGATCTGAAAATTGGGCCCGCCAACACTTTTCATCACATTTATAAGTGCAGAGCATTTTTGGGATCCATTGGTGGTTGTCGTATCTGACCTACATAGGAATAGGAAACATAGAAAACAAACCGATACAATGGAAAATAATGACATTGACTACCTCATAAAAAAATACCCAATGACATGTACTCGCTACTATAGACATAGAATAAATGCTTTGAGACAATTGATATGCCATGATGAAACATTTTTCAAAAAAATATCGGACTACTTTTTTGTGACTGAATTCTAGAATAGGGGGAATGAACATGACCACACAATGTTGTGGATAGAGGGTGCGCCAGTCTATGGAGCTAACAACAATTCACAGATCGAGCAATTTGTGGAAAAATACATAACATGCAACACAGATCATTTGGATCCAGAACTTGCCAAAGTTCATAGACATTATCATACAAGAAGTTGTAGAAAACGAAAAAAACTCGCATTACAGATACAACTTTGTCATGCCGCCAATGAGAGCTAAAATAATCATAGAGCCACTTAGTTTATAGGACAATGTTGTTTTTGAGAAATCTAAATCCTTGTTCGCATTTCTAGAAAAAGGAGAGTTTGACGAGCTGATGAGCTTCGATGACTTCTTGACAGAGATAAATCTATCAGAAGATGAGTACATCCAAGCCATACAATGTACGCTTAAACAACCAACAATTTTCCTTAAAATAAAACTTTCCCATATTTGGAACAACAGTTTCTCCAAGGACATGCCAGTTATCTGGAAAGAAAATACAAATGCGCAGTACATGCTCAATGCATATGCTGCAACATTGTACTGTACCTTGTATATGAAAAAGGTTGACAAATCTATGACAAGTGCATTTAGAATAATACGCAAAGAACATGAAAGAAGTCATATTGATGCCATGCAAATGATATGCACACTTGGCAATACATTGGTTAATATTCAACAAATTTCTTCTCAGCAAGTAGTTCACATTTCACTTTCCCTGCCCCTCACTTGTAGTTCAAGAAAATGTGTCTTCATAAACACATCTCCACTTGAGAAATGCACATTTGTGCTTAAACCATCGGTTCTGCTAGAACAAGAGCCTGACAATTCAGAAGACGTTGTATGTCGCTCTATTATTGATTATTACCTCCAGCGTCTATCTCCTATTAGGCATATCTACTTAGCAGAACTTGTATCTCATTACAAAAAAAATGGTGCGCCCATATCAAAAAGAAAAAAACAATCTGTGATACGGTTTGTCAAATACAATAAACATTCTGACTATGAAAACTATTGTAGAGAAAAACTGTTGCTATACGTTCCCTTCGATGAAGACGAAGAAACATTAAAACATAACTTCTCTACATGGGAGGTTGTGTATCTTGCCTCTGAGACTATAGTGCAAATCAATGAAGCTAGATTTACTTACAATTTTAATCCAAGATGGGGTGATCTATAAATCAAAGTTAATGAGCTAGAAAACCATGACAATATTGATGAAACATTTACAAACCGAAAAACAACCAGAACTCCTTGCGGGTCCTATGACTTACAAGCAGATTTGTCTCATCCTCAAGAAGGTGGAAGTGAAAAACATATAAATCTTGGTTTTCAAGTCACAAAACATCCTTTCCTAATTGAAAATAATGAATACCACATAATAAGACGTATGTTGAATTGAGAACAAGAAACAATTCTAAAGTACATTGCGCTTAAAAAACACTTGAACATGGACACTCCTGTGCACTTTTTCCTTACAGGCAGAGCTATAATAAGAAAGACATTCACAACGAAAGCACTGTTCCAAATGCTTATGCGAATCTATGATTCAAAAAATTCCTTTGATCCTATGAAACCAAAGGGCCTAATAGTTTCATACATAGGAAAAGCTACATATAATGCAGGTGGAACAACAGTCCACTCTTCATTTTTAATGCCTTTTAACAAGTCACAATTTCTTCCACTTAGCAAGGAAATGTTGGATACATTGTCTAAGATTTATGATGAAATCCAACTTGTATTTATAGATGAAGCATCTTTGATTGGAAGTCGCTTCTTGTATTCCATTGACAACTGACTAAGAAGCATAAAATATGTGCACACGAAATAATTTGGAATCATTGACATGATATTTTGTGGGGATCTTTACTAGGCACAGTCGATCCAAGATTATTTGATATTTGAACAACCTACGGTTAACATGAAAACAGTGACGCATGACTTCTGGAGAGACAATATTAAATTCTTTGAATTGCATACTACAATGCGCCAGACAGATGAAACATTCATTGCAATTCTGAATAGAATGTGGAAAAACAACCAAACATATGATGACTTAACATATATCAATTCGAGGTACTTGCGACCTTCACCAACAGACCCAATGTTCCCTTACCTATTCTACACAAATAAGGATGTTGCAATGCATAACAGGCACATGCAATCGCTCATGCCTGGCGATGATATCATCATCAATTCAATTGAACTCGAAGAAGACAACCATGGAAATGTGCCACGTCATGAACATGCAGCCACTTTACCTTTGGATCTTGTCCTGAAATTATAAATGTTGGTTGAAATATATGCCTGCAACTATGATTCAGAACATAGCTTGGTCAATGGTGCAGATGGAATACTCAAAGGCTATACAAAAACATAAAAACTTGATGTCCTTTGGATTAAGTTCCATGAACCGCATATAGGCAAGCATCAAGCAAGTAAGTTGGATTATATATATAATTCAAACACTGCAAGCAATTGGACACCTATTTTGTGAATATCAAAGCCAGTATCGACATCAGCAAAGACAAGTTGACTGAATATTCGAAAACAGTTTCCTATTAAACTTGCATGTGCACGTACAGTCCACAGATCGCAAGGACTAACACTTAATAATGTTTCATTTCAGCCTGATGTAATTCGGATACATGGACTTGTATACATAGCATTGTCTCGTGTCAGAAGCATAGAATCCTTGTATTTACTAAGTCCTGTTACAAAAGATAACTTCAAATTCAAACAAAAAGTTGATATTGAAATGGAACGACTCAAGACCACCGCAAAATAGCAATTGTAGTATGATTACCAATTCATACAAACAAAGGCATCTGTATCAATTCTCTTGCTTAACACACGCATCTTACATGCACACATGGATGATATACTCAATGACAATGATACAATGAAATACAATATTTTGTGTTTGCATGAAACATACATGACATTATGCATGCAAAACAAACAATCCCCAAATCACAATTTCATATCAAGTTACATTACACAATTGGTGATGATATTGGTGAAAAAACATGTACCAATTTTGAACCATATACATTTCGAAGAAAAGAATGTTGAGGTGGTGCTTGCAAAAATATTTTTCCATGGAACAGAAATTGCAATATTGAATATGTATGTTGCTCCCCGTGCAACATTCTCTAGCATAGTAAATGTTATTTCCAATGCATTAGGCCATTTCCATCTAAACGGACCAATTGTTCTTGTAGGAGACTTCAATATTGACATGCTACAAAATAATGTTAGAACAAAAGAATTGGAAAACTACATGTGCAAATATAGTCTCAGCTTTCTTTTGAACAACACAAGCCATCTACAAAACGCACTTATTGACCATGTGTGGTCAAATGTGCCCATTCCTCAATACAATATGTTTATCTTAGACACATATTGGTCTATTCATGATACAATTGGTATTGCACTTGAATTATGACATATACATCAAACATATTGCAAAGTCATATTTTTATGTTTCAA
>WSFP011388608.1:0-39481 GCA_009831015.1 Picea engelmannii | reverse complement strand
GAGAACAATGAAATGCTTCTCTTAAAAAATAAAAAACCTGCAAAAGAAAAATTTGCATTATATAAATGTCCCACTTGTTGAGGTGTGTACATGCATGCAGTTTTCCTTTCTTTCCATGCATATGGAACTCTGTGTACCTATAGCTTCAAGTGACTATGTGGTACTACCCCCCAAGTTAATCAATTAACCCCTAGGGAGTACCCAATGTTTGGACCCTAATTAATTAATGGAAATAAATGGGCTTTGAAAAAGGATGCATTGAAAACGAGGGTGCAACACACCCTCTACAAAGGCACCCATAAATGAGACACTACGATCCCTTGTATGTCATGAAACCCATGCCCAAGAGTCTTTCCCCCATTCATATAATCTTCTCCACATGACTTAGAGAGGGGTTTGACTTGGGAAACACTCATAAACTTGAGGTATGATTCACCCAATAGGTCACTTTGCCAACCCACCCATACCTAAACTTGGCAAATTGCATAGGGTCTTTGAACACTTGTTTAGTTTGATGAAGTGGTTTTTTATGCACATGCTTAGGTGTCTCTTTTATTGATTTGATTTACTTATCATAGTGCATTTGAATTGAGATCCTTGGAGGGAATATTCATTGTCTCTGCAGGACCTAGTTGGTGGATAGATTTAGAAGAACAAGCCTAGCTTGGGCTTCCTTGGGGCTTGAAGCCCATAGGTTGGATACCATGGCCCACACACCGGATGATGATGGTAGCCTTTGGAGGCTCAAGAGACACCTTGGACGATCTATCCTAACCCATTTACATTCCAACATTTTTCTCTTGAGGCCAAACTGTCACGCTTGAGGAGATTGACGTCACCCTAGGGCTTGGGTTTTGAGGGTGGAGGTTTTGAAAATGGAAACTCGGCACGTTTTGATGGGAGAAGGATTGGCTTGAAGGAGGGAACCCTAGTGCATGAGAGGGAGGCCCTAGAAGGCCCAACGAATTCCATTCTTTACTCCAACGACTTGCAAAAAGTGTCAAAACGTCACCCTAGAAGAAGGATGACATCATATTAGGGTTTCTTATGTGCATTTTTAAAGTTAAATTTGAATTTAAATGATGTAAATATTTGATGCTTTGAGTGGTTATATCTACAGTAATTAGCTTTGTTCCTTGCTGATATATATTCTTGTTTACCACAATAGTTTGGGATGGAAAGCTTAACTTGCTTGTCCACTTAATATTTAGGCTTGTATACTTGTCTCTTCTTGTGTCTCATGCATGTACAACAATCTTCTGCAGGTACACTACTTCTTGGAAACCTTCCCTCACATACAAGACTTCATCCCAAGATTTCCATCTCTCCCCAACTCGACCTATAGGAGACTCACTTCCATAACCTCACTTTCCATCCCATTTCCCCCTAGGGTCACGGAGGATTCCCCCCTTGTGTTGGATTTCTCATTCATTAAAGCGATGGGAGGGTTTATCTAAGGTGATAGTGGGTAGACTCTCCCACAATTATCACCATCTTGTGGATTGGGTTGGGATTTTCCCAACCTACAGTTTGTGCAATAATAGTCCAATGCGCCTAGCCTTGTAAAATGTAATCACACTCAAGTTGTTAATAATATCACATCGTTGTGTGCAGACATATTAGATGGAAAGAGACGGCGGGATAAACTCTACCGAAAAAGGGAAAAGTGGGGGCTTAAGTCAAAGGGAATATTTTATTAATATTTCTTAAAAGTGTAATTTATGGATAATTATTTATCCTAAGTTCCCGAGGGATGGGAACGAGTCACCAAGTGGCTGAAGCTAATTCTGAATGCTACAAGTGTCTAGTTTAAGGCATGCAATATATATTGTTGGCCTTAATGTATTTTGGTGGATTCGTTTTTTTTTCATGTTTTTTGGACCATCTGAAAGGGGGGGAGATCTAGAACTAAATGTCATTATTTAACCCTATTCTTGGGAAAAAATGGTTTTGGTCGAAGAGGCGGGTTGTCAAGCCCGTGATAATTCTCTCCAAGTGAGAAATTTGCTGAGAAGAGGCAGATTGTTAGGCCCGTGAGCATTCTCTCCAGGTGAGAGTTTTGTTGGGAATTGTTCCATGGTGCACTGGGCATTAGTTGCAGTGCTCTGAGACTTCCTGTATGTCCTGTTGTTGAAGCCCTGGAAAGAAAGTGGGGAAACTGAAGGACTATTGAGTAGATAAGGGGCACACTTTCCGGGGTGGGACATGCATGTGGGGAATGAGAGACTGTAGACTAGTACAACAGTGGCTATCTTGGACTAAGCAAT
Source organism: Picea engelmannii (assembly GCA_009831015.1). Classification (NCBI taxonomy): domain Eukaryota; kingdom Viridiplantae; phylum Streptophyta; class Pinopsida; order Pinales; family Pinaceae; genus Picea; species Picea engelmannii. The sequence goes on along the minus strand of WSFP011388608.1, from coordinate 37,214 downwards.
TTCATTGTTTATCAGACCTTAGCCTGACATTAGGAATCCTTTTTTCCTGGTGGATTTTAATCCCCAGCTCAAGGGTGACTTGTTGCTAAAATTTTATGAGCGACAAAGTCTATGGATGGGAGGAACGTATGAGTTCTGTGTGCAGTTGATGAGTTTACGTAAAAGATAAGTGTCATTTATGTGCTTGTCTCATTTACTGTGTGCTTAATTATCTATGTTTGATATGGGTTTGATTCTTATGTAATGTTGCATATAAGTAATTGTTGTTATTATGTATAATGTTGCTTGCATATGTAAGTGTGGTGTTGATATTTAGTATTTGTAGTTGTACCTGTTGGGTATGACAATTGTTATTAGTTATTCATATTAAGTTAACCTTACAATAATGGTCATGAGTCTCTGAGGCAAGGTTAGAATGGTCGTGCTTGTAGGGAATACTTTGTGCGTGCAAGAGGTAAGATCCGTTGTGCACACAGGGAAGCAGTTCGCGTGCAGAAGGAAAACATATTTTGCATGTGACACCAGAAGGGTTGTGCACACAATAGGGATCACATGTTCGGAGTGGATTATACACACAATAATGCTTGTGTGCTCAACATGTTTGTGTGCACATTTGTATTGTGTTACTTCTGCTATTATAAGTTGTGTCAGATGAGGAAAGTTTGTGTGGCGCGACCCAACTTGGGTTCATGTGCACTATTTTAAGTATTTCTGCGTAGACCAAGGTTATAGAGTAGAATCTGCACATTAGAGTTTTGGAGTGGCATTGTTGAGCAGTAGGTTGGGTACATTACATTGTGGTATCATAGTGATATTGGGAGAGTTGTAGTAGAAGTACTCAACTGGGAGGCTGGGTATATTACAATGTGGTATCATAGCGGTATTGGGAGATTTGTAGTAGCGGTACTCAGCTGGGAGGTTGGGTACGTTACATCCTCGGACTTGGAGTAGATGAGAATATCATCTAAGAAAAAAATTGCAAACTTGTCGAAGTACTCCTTGAACACTCCATTCATTAAACACGTAAAAACATATGGGGCAATCGATAGTCCAAATGGAACTACCATGAATTCATAATACCCATACCTTGTTCTGAACACTTTCTTGTTGATGTCTTCTTCTTTTATTCTCACTTGATGATAACTTGATCTCAAGTTAATCTTGGAAAAGATCCTTGCACCTTTCAATTGATCAAACAAATCATCAATCATTGGCAAATGATATTTATTCTTTATAGTGACCTTATTCAGCTATCTAAAATCAATACAACGTGAAGGTTCCATCCTTCTTTTTGACAAACAAAACTGGGGCTCCCCAAGGTGACACACTTGGGTGTATATACCCCTTCTTCAAAATTTCTTCTAGCTGCATCTGCAACTATTTCAATTTTGGTGTGCCCATTATGTAAGGTGTCTTGGACATTGGGACAACATATAGGACCAAATCAATAGAGAAATTGATGTCCCTCTTTGGTGGCAGTCTTGGGGTTTACTCAAAAGCATCTTCAAAATATCTCAATATTGGATGGTCTTCAAGACTGGTCGTTTTATCTCTAGTTTCTTCTTCCATATGGGATGAAAAATTTGACATCCTTTCCTGAAACTCTTTTTTAGTTGCATGGTTGAAATTTCTCTAACAACCACAACTCTTGGAATGCCTTTAATATTTCCTTGTTGTCCCTTCTCATCAAGACATGTTATTGTCTTGTTCTAACAGTTTAGGACAACATGGTGTTTTTCCAACCAATCCATGCCAATTAGCCAGTCATATGAACCCAATGGTATAATGTTCACATCTACCTTTGTGTTGAGTCCATTCATGTATTTGGGGCAATCTTTAACCAACTCATTGATCTTTATCTTAGCCCCTGTGGCTAACTAAACTAACCAATAATATTAGAGTTTATGTAACTATGGCTAGCTCCAGGATCAATTAAAATTGATATGGGCTAATTATTGATTTGTTAATATTGATATGGGTTGATTATTGATCTTACCTTCCACTTCAATCATGGGGGATTGATATTCTACTTTCTTGTTGTCCAAGGTTGCATAAATCCTCGGCATGCTTCCTCCCATGTCTTCCACCATTTCAACCTCCTGAATGTTGTAAACAATTCTCATTCTTTCACCTTTGTGAGGGTAGTACCTATATAAGTGATTCCCCTCACATCCCCAACATTGCACAGGTTGTTGCCTTGGAATTTCTTATAATAATACTTCTTATGCTTACTCCTTTTCAAGTGAAATATTTCAATAATATTAGAGTTTATGTAACTATGGCTAGCTCTAGAATCAGTTAAAATTGATATGGTTTGATTATTGATCTTAACTTCCACTTCAATCGTGGGGGATTGATATTCTACTTGCTTGTTGTCCAAGGCTGCATAAATCCTCGGCATGCTTCCTCCCATGTATTCCACCATTTCAACCTCCTAAATGTTGTGAACAATCCTCAGTCTTTCACCTTTGTGAGGGTAGTACCTATATAAGTGATTCCCTTCACATCCCCAACATTGCACAAGTTGTTGCCTTGGCATTTTCCCAAAAGAATCTGTTGTCTTGTGCTCATTTTGGGTTGGCTACCCTTGTTGATTTTCTTGGGAGTTGTTCTTGAAAAAGGGTGGCTTAAAACCTTTTTGCATTTGATCCCTCTTCCCTTTCAACTTGTCATTCCAAGTCTTTTAAAAGATTGGCCTCCCTCTACTTTGTTCATAAAGATGTTTTTCTCTCCTTATGGTCTCCTCCAGACTCTTGGGGTTATCATATTATATCTTGTCACTATAGAAGGATGGTAACCCACTAAGAAACCTTTGGATTTTTGCCTTGTCATCATTTATGAACTCCACATACTTCAACAACTCAAATAACCTCTTATCGTATTCATCCATTGACTTACTACCCAATTTGAGTTCAAAGAACTCTTTCATCTTCCTCTCATAGTAATGTTGAGGAAAATATTTCTCTTGGAAATATCCTTTGAACTGCCTCCATGAGATTCTCTTTTCATCAAGATGTTTGGCTTGCGTAAGCTGATCCCATCACATGGTTGCCTTGTCTTGCAAGTGGTAGGTTGTAATTCTTGTCTCTACCCTTGAGGGGTAATCATGCAGCTGGAAATATTTATTCATTTCCAACAGCTGGGCCTTGACCTCTTCTCCCTTCCTATGCTCATCATTGAAAGTAGGTGTCTTGATCTTTATGAGTTTACCTTGCAAGATGTCTCCTCCAGGCCCTCTCCTCTGTCTCTTGACATGAGACACACTTGGGCTGCTCCCTGCCCCTAAACTTGCATGAGCTCTCCTAGTGTATTTTCCTAGGGAATGATGGAATAAGCTCTTGCTCCTTAATTTCCTTTCATTCCCATGCTCATCCCTCCTACTATGGGATTTAGACGCTGTCACTTGTCTAGCACTAGATTCTTGCTTCGTGTTAGGGTCCTTTTTGGCTTGCTTTTGCAGCTTGTTCAAACTTTGAATTATTTCTTTCAGAGCCTTCATAATCCTCTCATTATCGGCCCTATAAATATACACTTCTCTCCATAGGCTCCTCATATTTATAGGCTCATGCCTACTTCTTCTTCCATTAGACTTAGTCTCAACATTTCCCATGCTAACATGCAAAACTATGAATTCCTCTTCATGATTGTAGGACCCTTGGTCATCTTCCATTGACGTGGTTCTCATATATGAATCAAACTACCTTCATGAACCTCTAAACTCTACATAAAATGTGCATGCAAAATAATTTTATGTTAGACAAAAATATATACACACAATTTTGGAAAATAATGCATAAATTTTTTTGCCCTTTAATTCCACCAATCATCTTCTTTTGAGTTGACTGCAAAATTTACTAATCAAGTTAATTTTTTGGGTTAATATATGGATTCTATTCCTTAATACCTTTCTATCTACTATTCATTTTCCCAATTCTGAGTTTTGAGCAGAAAGTTATGGTCTTCAGAAGTTTTGACCATTTTCCTTTTTATATCCCTGCATGCTACATGTGTGCTCTTTCCTTGCCATCACATTTTTAAGGTACCCAGAACTCAAATTTGGCTCCGTGGATGAATTCTACAGCCCATGAGCTTTCCATTGACTGCTATTGAGCCCCAAGCTGACTCCCGGGAAAGAAATTATGCTCTTTAAAAGAAAACTAGTATTGAATTTTACCCTTTGACTATTTTGGTTGTAACTTCTTCATAAAAGTTCTATTTGGTGACTAATTTAGCTTGATGGAAATCTTTCTCCAATCTCTATCATTTTAGAAGCAAATACTTGTGTCTTGGAAGGGTTTTAGAAGGACACGTGGTTATGTATAATTTAATTTGCTAAAAACGTCGTTTAGGCCTTCAAAAATGGTCTGCAATTTGTGACCTCGAAAACACCATTTTTTTCTAATATTTTGACTGTTTATTTGATGTTATGGCACCGAGCCATCGACCCATCAGGGCACCGGTAAAAATATCTCCCTACCACCTCGTCGAACTTACCTTCAATTCCAATTTGATTTACTATCATATCAGGCCATCGAGGCACCGCGCTACCACACTCCACTTCGATCCAACTCTCTAGGCGATTCTAGTCTGATTTGATATATTGGGCATACCAACCATAAGGGAACTGACATATCGACCATCGAATACCTTCCTTTCCTCTTCCTGGACTTCCATTCCTCCTCGGTTCGATCCAATCTACCATGCATATCGAGCCATTGGGGCAATGACCTACCAAGGCACTGGCCCACCTGTCTTTGACTCCATACAACAACTTCATGAATTTATGTAGCACTGGGCCATCGAGCCACCGGGACATTGGCTTACCAGGCCACCGACTACTCCCACACAACTTCAACTTGAATGACTTTGATCTGACGTTAGGGATTTAGGCCACCAACTACTCCCACACAACTTCAACCCGAATGACTTTGATCCGAGGTTAGGGCACCGAGCCACCGGGATACCAGAAAAAATCACACACACCTCCAACAAAATGGACTCGATGCTAATTCATCGTCCCGTCGGCTTTCCAGGACACTGGGCCACTTGCTAGCACGTGTAACCTCTAACCAATAACCCTGATCCAATTCAATGAACACACTTTCTCGTGGGGGGATTCAGATGGCCAAAGTTACATTGCACACAGGCTATGCAATGTTCCACAACTCTCTCTGCTTTACGCACAAGTAACCAAGGGCTACGTTTTGCTTATAATTTTTTCACTCAAACTCCTTCCTGTACATGTGGGATAAACAAATAACACCCATCATTGATCAAGGGTTGTGAACCCATCGCGGGGTGTAATCAATGGCTCCTGTGCATTATTTTTCTAGAAGTCATAACTTATGATTTTGATGTTCAGATTAAGCAAACAACGACTCGTTGGAAATCAAGGTCCATGGAGAATTGTCTAAACAAAGTTTGCATGGCGGAATAACAACTTTAAACCACGATAATTCTCCTCCAACGTTGTCTCGAAGCAAAAATAATTTTTACCCCAACAAAATATGATTCAAACGACTTCAGTTGTCATGTAGAAGGCTAGTGTTGCAACCTTCAACCCCGATACCATAATGTAACATCCCCCAACTCATCCAGGGAATGCTACTTGTGAAAAACATAAGAACAAAATTTCTTCTTGCTGATTTATTTACTGTAGCTTACTAGCTACGATTTAATTCATATTTTAGACTACAATTCTAACACCCACAATGAAATGCATCTACAACATTCTAAATGAACATGAATACAACAATTAACTCATTCACAACAACGATAAACCATTCACACACACATATTTAAACACAACAATTAAACTCGTGAATAACTCATAAAATAGATAAACACTTATATTTATAAAACGTTTATGCAACCAACTGCTTGGGAAGGACGTTCCACCCAACCACAGACCCGATGTTCTAAATCTCAACAATAAGTCACCCCTGAGCTGATGTTAGGAATACACAAGAGAAGGGTGCCTTTTACAACCCACTCACATCTTACTAACACACAACCCACTAATACTCTCTTGTAGCTATCCTGAATTTGCTTCCAACTCTCAATCCATTGGGCGTCCTGTTCGTTTATCAGGGCCACTCTAGCTCAGGTGGCTAGGAGTCTCTCTGTTGGGAACTTGTAAAACACCAGACCCCTAAATGCTCTTTTAAGGGGTGGGGCATCATGATTTCATTTTTCCTTAACCAACTCATCTCAAATCATCTCTCTGAAATGATTCATTCTCTTCTACTTACCCGTAGCTTTCTAATGACTGCTACACGGCTCTAAACCGACCCTTGGTTTATATCTTACAGATTCCCGAAATTCCTTGAGCGTTCATTAGTTGAGGGCCACATTACGTCCACGTGGCTTCATCATGTTCGTACCATCTCTAGGTTCCTACCCCCCGTAGGGAAGGTCCATCCATCACCCAATCCAACGACTAGCTTAACCCTCGTCTAACACTCAAGCTAGTGGGAAATCGATGTTCAACGCTTAGGCACTTCGGCGTTGAACATCTCTTTATTGTCTATGCATGAGACTTCCCGGAGTCCCAAACTCCCGAAGGAACCCCAAATCCCTCCATGTTGCTCCGATCTTCGAGCCTTTCGGTTTATCCTCGACCCTACACTCCAAAGATCTGAAGACCCCAAGTCCTGGACTCCCGAAGATTCTGGTCACTTCACCCACTACTTTGGCTAGGCAGGCATGTACTAGGTAATGACACGTAGAAGGGCCAGGGGTGACACGTGCCCTCATTCAGGGGTGACACGTGTCACGTATTAATGGGTCTATAGGGTATGTGATACACATGAATCCAGGTGATGTGGCACGTGAAACTTTGGGTCCACGTCACCCTAGGTAATGTCACTATGCCACGTCACTCCGGACTGATCATCTTTGATACCCTTCGATCTCGTGGCCAAGGTACGTCCACGTAACCCTTGGATCAACGACCTCTGCTACTTTGTATCTTCGACGTTCGAGGGTTTCATATTGTAAAATTCTCCTTTCTCTCGGAGTAGGTCAGCGTCGGGCTAACCACAACCTAGATATGACAGTCCAAGGGTATCCAGGTAACCCCAGAGATCTACGACTCGTAACCTCTGCTCAAGGGTCCCTTGGGTCCCATTGTTTGGACACTCCTAGAGAGACATCTATCATCCCAAAATACTCCGGTGAAACACATGGCACCTACCTCATGTCACCGATGTCCCCTCACCATGTCACGGGGTCACCACACCTGGCAATGTCATCACTCGACACATGGGCCCCCAAGTGCTCTTGACATGATACACACGTCCCCACGATCGAACGATCAAGAGGGGTCCCCAAGGATCCTTAGATCCACGGTCCACAATGCTTCACGAATTTGGCCTTCGGGGTTTTTTATGTTACAACACCCATGTCCTTCTGAAGTGGTCAATGTCGAGCTAACCCCATCGTAGATCCGATTTTTGGGATAGTCCCCAGGTGTCCTCAGATCTACAACCCAGATCAAATTCATCACTTTGGGAGTTCAAGGGATCCGTCTCCCTTATGACGAATACCAAAGTTTGTCAAACTCATGAAGACTAAAGGAGGCAAGGAGTTAACACCTAAGCTCCTCCTCCAAATCCAATGGTCGTGACAGACCTTAGATTTTCTCGAACGGATCTTGTCCACTCGTCTCCCCAAACGAGAGGATCTTCCCTTCAAGACTTGAATCTTGTTATCCTTCCTGAGCTTCGTCAGCTCTGAATATTTAGGCACTTTGTGTTATTTCTCCTGCACTTAGCACTTAGAAGAATCTTTCGAACACCCTTGCGCTCATTCATCAACACTAGAACTTAAGAGGTTCTCGGTCTTTGCACGCCTCGCAGAGACTCTGTGCATACATGCACTACCTCTCCTGAGCTTAACGAGCGCCTTCCTCCGGGAGACTCAGAACGACTGGAAGTGTCGACATGCATACGTGAAACTGTGCCCAAGGTCGACGAACTCACAACTCCTTTTTTTTAACTGAAGCCGCCACAGGGCTTGAGCATTTACATATACAAACCATATAGTTCCTTACTTTCTCAAATAAACAATCAAGCAAAGATAAAGAGATGCAGTCTAATTATCAAGAAAACGTACACATCCCTGCAACATTTATAGGATACTCAACTTTAATCTACAGTTACAAATTAATTACATAGGATATGAGAATACTTATCTATTACAGGTTGCAACCAACTAACTAACTGTGGGTGTTATCCTTTCCACCCAACCATAGGCTCAGAGGCATTCATTCTTAGCGCTCTGTCCACCCCCGTACCAAGCCATGATATCACCAGAGAATTTATGCCAATTCTCAACGATCCTCTCTCTTTCACATCTTCTGTGAGGTTTATCAAATGCTTCCTCAACATCAAGCTCGTGGCCTTCTGCTCAGGTGCCATTCTCTGCATACTCTCATAGATTTTCTCCCTCTGTCATGGCCTCGATGAGGTTTATCAGATGCTTCCTTAACATCAAGATCGCAGCCTTATGTTCGTTCTCAGCTGGAGAGCTTCTCACATTCTCCACTCTTCTCTTTATTCTCTTGCGTGCCTTGCACGCACATCCCTCCTATCATGTTCCTTCTGTCATAAGGAAAACTCAGGTCAGTCTAGGTCTGCAAGACCCTGTGGTACTTTGGGCTGACCTTTTGTAGCTAGACCATGCTTCCATTCATGGGGTTTGGTTGATGGTTCAACCGCCGATCCTTTCTTTATTAATTGATTCCTCCTTGGAAACCAGAGGAGGTTTATTATCCTCAACAAGGGAAATTTGGGGTCATTCGATATAATGTACCATTTCTTATAGTTTTCACATTCTTTCCTCTAGTGATATCATGGCCAGTACTTTCAAGGCTTCACCACCATAGTCAGTTATTGGCAATTCAAACAATAATAAATTTACATCATTCCCATGCCACATCACGGTAATCCTAATTAATGATTAATTACAAGTTGGGGGAAACATGGGTGTTACAATCCCCTCCCCCTCATAAAGGAACACCGTCCTCAGTGTTCTTTCTTAGTAACACCTTTCATGCCTTTCTCATTCAGTTGCTTCAGAAGTTTTGACCTTCTTTCTTGGTCAAGTCCCTTTTCAGACTCTTAACCTTCATCACCTGCCTTCAATAATTCTTGGTCAATAAGCACATTAATCATAGTCTCATGCGAAAACATTTTACTGTTGTATAAAATTCTAGGAAAATTTCACAATTTAGCACAATACTCATCTGTGAAGTTTGTGGATTTGTACCCATTGTGTGCATGATCCCAATCAATATTTTACAAAAACTATCAGAGTCTCCTCTTCCTTGCGGTCACTCACCCTCCAAGCCCAAGCTCAGGTATCCCCTTCTCTGTTATACAATTCCCTGGGTGATCCATCTTTCCTTGCCAAGGTTTTCTCGCATAGGAAAAATTCCAGAGACTTCATCGAGCCTTACAGTCAAGGCATCCCTCAAACTTACTTTGCCGAGGCATCCTTTTGGCTTGTGTTACCTCAACACAACATATTCCAGGTGATCATGACTTACCACAGGGTTCTCATGGCTCAGCAGTAGCCATTTTTTATGCTTTTCAGCTTGATAGCCTTCATCTGTCCTTTCTGGACAGATCTTTTCTTCGCTCTTGTATCACAGGTATTCAAAAATTCATGAGACATCATCATAAATTCTAAATTTCAGAATTTTATTGCAAATTTGTCACCCATAGATTTTCCAATTCCCTCATTTATTTTTAGATTTGTTTCGCACAGAACCAGATCCACCAATTATGGGACTTTCCTTCCCATAACAGTTTGGCTCAGTAGGCAATTTTGGTCTTCCTTATGGGCTTACAACACTACCATATCCAAGACCCTTTGCTTCCTACAATTCCAACATTCCTCAACCAAACAAGTTGTTAGTTCTCATGCACATTATATGTTCATTGCACACTTGTAGTGGTTCACAAACGGTTTCAGGACTGTGCACACTAACAATCTAATCACTTTTATCTATTCAAGGATATAAAAAAAAGGAAATTTCATTCCTTACACATGCATCAGTTCAGTATATCAACCTTTCCAGATGCAATTCAACATTAAGTGAATTTAACCAATGTGCCAATGTCCATGGCCACATTCACACATTATGCGCCCTTGCATTGATTTCAAATTATCACTTTTCAGGTTAGGCACTCTTGCCAAGGTGTGTTGGACTTCAACCAACTCATTACCATATGGATCCTCTGTCCACAATTATTATTTTAGTAGAACCATATTTTCCGCTCTGAATCGATCACAACCTTAAATCGTCATTCATGAAAATCAAGGTTTTACATGAATGCCTTTAAGCATTCCTTTATTGGTCAATGTATTCATGACATATCAGTTCATGAATTCTTCCAAGGATTACAAACAATCTTTACTACCATAGGTTCACACCTCCATCATTCAGGTTCTCCTTCATGAATCATACCCTACTTGGGTATCCAAGACATACATCTGCCTTTTCTTAATCATGGTTTCAACCAAGCATATTTAGTCAAACATACTCATTTATTCATTTAATCATACTTAGGGGGTTTGTTTTCCTTTTACCAACTGTACTGGTTTCCACAACTGCTTTTTAATCCTATGGCTCCATTACACAATTCATGGTTCTTAGGGTGAGAAACGTGTTCCTCCTCTTCTCCCCCTTTATGCAATCTACTTCTTATTGTGGTCTTTCTGCTCTTTTCTTGAGCAGCCTTGGTTAGGCTCATCCTAAATCTTAGGATACATCAACATATTTTAATAGCAAATCCTTTTGTCCATAATGAATCATGAACCTGTGTGTCTTGCACATTACCATTCGGTTTTCAGAATGGTCAAGATTCAGTATTAGTCTTCTATTCGTTACATGACGTTTTTCAAAATGTAATCCAGGATTCTTATATATATATATATATATATATATATATATACAAGCTTGTAGCACGTTGCTTAATTCTCAACAGTCAATAAGGTTGTGACTCTGTTCTTTTGATGGAGTCTTCACACAGTTCCTCCCCAGGGAACTCCTTCAACATGCAACTTCCTTATTGCTTATCCTCCACTATCTTTGATAGCCTCAACCTTGAGTTGGCTTTAGCTAGGTACCAAATATTTCATAAGGAATATAAACATGCATCTTTGTCATGTGTCCAAATTATGTATCCACACATATTTTGGTTTTGTTAACTTACATCTATGATGTGCTTAACCATATGCATAATCATAAACCTGTGTGTAGATGCCATAGGTATATTTCACAACCCATCTGCATCTCTATTTTAAAATTAGTCAACTCATGATTGTTGACAATCATTCTCATGTGACCCTCAAAGGCATAATCATTTGCCTCTTATCATCACAACAGAGCATCCTTGCTCGTCCACTCTTTCTTTTAATTATACTAGTCTTTATTGAGGGAGTAGGGCACATTCCCCTTAAGCTATCATTCAAAACAAAACTTTCATGACTCTTAAAAATGGAGTCAACCATGCATCTATGGTATTCATTCAATTTTGGGAAGTGTAATGCTTGTCTCTCATTTCACTCATTTAGGCAGTCACCTGGCGCCTTTAATGCTACTATACTCTTACATCATACATGTGCATCACTTTCACATTTAATATCATTCATACCTAACTGGTATTACTATCAGGATTCATATCAAGAAGCTTCATAATGCATTAAATCCATGCACTCAAGCATAAACACACACAATCCAGACGTTCATCATGCAAGCTCATTGCTTGCACCTTTTTCCATGTCATTCACACACATGGACATATCAAACTTCTATATCCTTCTCCCAAGGATCTTCAAATCATTCTTATGATAAGTCTCATAGGAACACTCAACATTGATCTTCCCTCTCAGCTGAGAGCTTGCAGTCATATTATTCTCGTAAGTATGTATGCACATATTTGTGTATATGCAGGTGCACCTCTTTATTCACCTTGATAATTTAGTTTTATCATTAGCTAAAGATTATGGTCACTTACGTGACTAATCTCACAGTCATAACTCATACGATGTTGCCCTCTTTTCATAATAACTAACAAGGGTTACTTTTCTCTCTTCTGTATGAAACCAGCTAGTAAGAAAACACTCTTTCCTTAATTTCCATAGATCATTACCCAACTTATAAATACAATATGGGCAATTTAAACCATGCCCAAGATAACAGGGCAACCAATCTAGCTTCCAACTATATCTATATGGCTACCTTCCACCATTGGATGTCAATCTCACCCACTGGGCTTCTAGAAGTGCCCCAACACTTCCTTTACCACATTCAAGATCAACATTTAGTCAACCATTTTACCTTAATTATAACAATTTAATGTCTAATATCATTTGGACTATTCTCTTAAAGCCCAAATGCAATTTCGAATTATGTTACTTACTAAGTATCCTAGTTTAGAAATCTAGAGTATCTTTAGGTCAAGATCAATCTTAACCATTACACCTAGAATTCTTCCTTATGTTCAGTAATAGTCAGGGATGGAGGCCACTCTCCTTCTCTCACAAGAACTCTGGCAAATTAGTTTCCTATCCACCAAGCAAGGGAGGCTGTTGTGATTTCTCACTCAATCACTCTATATTTCTACAACTCTGTTTATCATCTTGATTAGAAAAATCCTGCCCAACAATTCATGTACCCAGAAACAAAATTCGTTTCTTAGTTCCCTTCGAAACCTGAGAGTTGCGCATGCTCTCCCTTTTCAGAGAATGTTCACCAGACTCATTCCTCTAATCGTGAGGGATTATACACATATACAAGGTTTAACCCTTCATTAAGGCAGTAGTTATTATTGCTATGGATCCTTTCCATCCGTTCACATCCAAGTCTTTCTATCAGTGCCCATCAACATAATCCAACTCATGTAGGATCGACTATCATTTCTAAAAAGAACTAGTAGGCTTCCTTTGCCACATACTAGCATGATTCAATTTTGTTGGGTAAAATCCCAACTGTATCTTAATCTACATCCTTCCACTCAGGGAATTTATGCATAAAATTTTATGTTTGGCAGTAATATTCTCCACGTGCACATCTTAGCCTTGGTAACCAAATCTTATGACTGTACAACATCACATACAATTGCACAGTGAGGTCAACTTCTTTATTTGGAAACGCTAGCAACACACAGTGCAGGTTTCCAAAACATCTATAAACAATAACAAGTTTCATTCCTCTCTTTGGTAGAGGTTTGACTAAACCTCTCAGGAATGGGGTAAGATAGGGTGTTACCCTTTAAAGTCCTCCAAAATATTTTCATATGACTCGTGCATGAGCCCAAGCAGGCCAAGTGTTGTTGTTGTGCTCTGATACCAATTTGTAACACACATGACCCCTAAATGCTCTTTTAAGGGGCGGGGCATCATAATTTCATTTTTTCTTAACCAACTCATCTTGAATCATCTCTCTGAGATGATTAATTCTCTTCTACTTACCTGTAGCTTTCTAACGACTGCTACCATGCTCTAAACCGACCCTTGGTTTATATCTTACGGGTTCCTGAAGTTCTTCGGGCATTCATTAGTTGAGGGCCACGTGACGCCCACGTGGCTTCATCTCATTCATCTCTAGGTTCCTACCTCCTGTAGGGAAGATCCATCCATCACCCAATCCAACGACTGGCTTAACCCTCGTCTAACACTCAAGCTAGCAGGAAATCAACGTTCGACGCTTCGACACTTCGACGTTGAACGTCTCTTTACTGTCTACACACGAGACTTCTAGGAGTCTCGAACTCCCGATGGAACCCATACTCCCTCCATGTGGCTCCAACCTTCGGGCCTTTCGGTTTATCCTCGACCTTACACTCCAAACCTTCGGAGTCCTCAAGTCCCGGACTCCCGGAGATTCCAATCACTTCACCCACTACTTTGGCTAGGCAGGCACGTACCAGGTATTGACATGTACAAGGGCCAAGGGTGACACGTACCCTCATCAAGGGGTGACACATGTCACGTATTAATGAGTCTATAGGGTATGTGATACACACGAATCTAGGTGACATGTGGCACGTCAAACTTTGGGTCCATGTTACCCTGGGTAACGTCACTACGCCACGTCACTCCGGACTGATCATCTTTCATGCCCTTCGATCTCGCGACAAAGGTACATCCATGTAACCCTTGGATCAACGCCTTCACTACTTTGTATCTTCGGTGTTTGGGGGTTTCATGGTGTAAAATTCTCCTTTCTCCTGGAGTAGGTCAGCGCCGGGCTGACCATAGCCTAGATCTGACGGTCCGAGGGTATCCACGTAACCTTAGAGATCTACGGCTCGTAACCTCTGCTCAAGGGTCCCTTTGGTCCCATTGTTGGGCCACTCCTAAAGGGACATCTGTCATCCCAAAATACTCCAGTAAAACACGTGGCACCTGCCTCAGGTCATCGACGTTCCCTCACCATGTCACGAGGTCGCCACACCTGGCAATGCCATCACTCGACATGTGGCCCCCCATGTGCTCTCGACTTGATACATGCGTCCCCATGATCAAACGGTCAAGAGGGGTCCTAAAGGATCCTTAGATCCATGGTCCACAATGCTTTGCAACTCCGGCCTTCAGGGGTTTTGACGTTACAACACCCTTGTCCTTCTGAAGTGGTCAACGCCGGGCTGACCACATCGTAGATCCGATGTTTGGGATGGTCCCCAGGCGTCCTCAGATCTACGACCCATATTAACTTCATCACTACGAACTTTGGAGGATCTGTCTCCCTTGCGACTAATACCAAAGTTTTCCAAAATCACGAAGATTGAAGGAGTCAAGGAGTTGACACCTTTGCTCCTCCTCTAAATCCAATGGTCGTGATAGACCTTATATTTTCCCGAACGGATCTTGTCCTCTCGTCTCCCCAAATGAGATGATCTTCCCTTCGAGACTTGAATCTTGCTATCCTTCCTGAGCTTCGTCAGCTCTGAATATTTAGGCACTTTACCCTATTTCTCCTGCACTTAACACTTAGAAGAATCTTCCGCGCACCCTTGCGCTTATTCATCAACTCTAGAACTTAAGAGGTTCTCGGTCTCTGCCCGCCTTGCAGAGACTCTGTGCATACATGCACTACCTCTCCTGAGCTTAACAGACTCCTTCCACTAGGAGACTCAGAATGAATGGGAGTGTCGACATGCATATGTGAAACTGTGCCCAAGGTCGACGAACTCACAACTCCTTTGTTTTAACTGGAGCTACCACGGGGCTCGAGCATTTACATATACAAACCATATAGTTCCTTACTTGCTCAAATACACAATCAAGCAAAGATAAAGGTATACAGTCTAATCATCAAGCAAACATACACATCCCTGCAACATTCATAGGATAATTAACTTTAATCTACAGTTACAGTTTAATTACACATGATATGAGAATACTTATCTATTACAGGTTGCAACCAACTAACCGACTGTGGGTGTTCGCCTTTCCACCCAATCATAGGCTCAGAGGCATTCATTCTTAGCGCTCTGGCCACCCCCGTGCCAAGCCATGATATCACCAGGGAATGTATGCCAATTCTCAACGATCCTCTCTCTTTCACATCTCCTGCGAGGTTTATCAGATGCTTCCTCAACATCAAGCTCGCGACCTTCTGCTCAAGCCCCGTTCTTTGCATACTCTCAGAGATTTTCTCCCTCTGTCACAACCTCGACGAGGTTTATCAAATGCTTCCTCAACATCAATCTCGTGGCCTTCTGTTCATTCTCAGCTGGAGAGCTTCTCACATTCTCCACTCTTCTCTTTATTCTCTTACGTGCCTTGCACACACATCCCTCCTATCCTGTTCCTTCTGTTAGAAGGAAAACTCGGGTCATTCTAGGTTTGCAGGACCCTGTGGTACTTCGGGCTGACCTTTTGCAGCTAGACCATGCTTCCATTCATGGGGGTTGGTTGATGGTTCAACCACCGGTCCTTTCTTTATTAACTGATTCCTCCTTGGGAACCAGAGGAGGTTTATTATCCTCAACAAGGGAAATTTAGGGTCATTCGATATAATCAACCCTTTCTTATAGTTTTCACATTCTTTCCTCTAGTGATATCATGGCCAGTACTTTCAAGGCTTCACCCCCACAGTTAGTTATTGGCAATTCAAACAATAATACATTTACATCGTTCCCATGCCACAACATGTTAATCCTAATTAATGATTAATTACAAGTTGGGGTAAACAAGGGTGTTATAGAACGCAAGGAACTCATTGACAAGAAAACTATCAGTAACCAACAACAACACTTGCTGTTACAATGCAACTCACACAATAGTTCACTTTTCATGCTTGACAACTTGGTTCTTCAATTTCTAGCTCCAAATACTCTCCCAAATGCTCCAGCATGCTCCTAAATTCGCCGAGCTTCATTGTTCCAGTTTTGGTGCTCTTTTTCCTTGCTTCCTGCTTGCCATTCTTGCCCAATTGAAGGTGTAAAAACTGCCTATAACAACCCATATGAATTTCCTCTATTTTCCCAAGGTCATTGACTGCTCACTCTGCCCAATGTTGATTGCTTCTTCTTCATGATTTTCCAATAACTATGGGATGCGACTCTGACACCCACTCTCTTACATGAGTTTAATGATTGGGTTCTCACACACTCATACATATATAGAAGGTTTTCCTAATGATAATAAAATTCAGGAAACTGGGTTTGGATTAATACCCATAGCTTATTTCCCTTTGGGCCCCCTCTTATACACTCTTTTATCTTGTGGAGAAAACTTAGCCCCCATCTCTGTCCATATTCCCAACAGCTGGTATCACATTATATTGATTAAAATCAGAAAATACATCATGCATATTACATCGTTTGACCACAACCATATTCATATCTACATTATGCATTAATTAAATTGAAAATTATAGTGGGGATGTTACACCAGTGTAAACTTATCGATGCAGATTATGATGCTTAACTCAACAAGGACAATGAGTGAAGCACACGACGGATGCAACTAACCCAAGAGATAAACTTCGAGACCTCATACATAAAGCTTGAAGCACTCAACGCTTTTGTTAATCCATGCAAGTGCTCTTAGGTGCAATCATATGAGTTGACCAAAACTTTTTCTAGAAAAAAATTACAAAAACATCTATATCTTTGTTAATTTTCAAGCTTATTAAAAATGAACACTTATCCAATTAATTAAAGAGATTGATTCTCATATTGATTGGGATTGAATGATTTGTAGTGAAGTCACTATCTTTTCTTTAATAAACATGACATGAATAATTTGATAGAAATTTTAAATATAATAAGAGTTTTATTATGATTTGAGTTTTATCACTTGAATTTGATAGAAATTTTAAATATAATAATTTTTTTATTATGATTTGAATTTTATGTAGAAAAAAATAATATTTTTAAAGATTTTGCTTAGTTCTAAATCAATTTATATGGTTGGAAAACATTAAAAGTCGCAATCAACAAAAACTTTAAGAAGAAAAACAAAAACTTTCAAAAACATTAAGAAGAAAAACAAAAACTTTTAACTTCTTATATGGCCAAATTCAAACAACTACAAAAATTACATGACTCTCAAAAGTCCATACAAAATTCTCCATTTTTCAATTCACTAAGAAGATCAAACGTGGCTGATAATCCAAAATGGACTACAAATATCACGAACGAGGTAGATGGTCAAAAATGGAAAGGGAGATGTCTCTTATTTTTTTTTTTCCTCAGTACATGCTTAAATTTACACTGAACGATAGTAGGGTTTAATATTCTAATCTAAAAATTCATAAGTAGAAAATCCCTAAATATAACTTGGATAAAATAAATTGAACAATTATCGATAATTTGTCATTTAGCTTGATCCCAAAGTAGTAAACATATGTCGAATCCAAATCACATTCTCAGAATGATTATGACTAGGCATTACCCGTGGTCTAGGCATCTTCAGAAAGAAACTAAAAGATAATTAAATTCGATTAAAATAAATTTTAATGATAACCTTTCAATTTCAAATAGTTGAAGCAGAATTTCCAGTTGTGAGGGGAGCCTGGAATAGGTGGATAGGGTCAACCTAACGGGCCCTGGCGGAGTGTCCGAACGCCGTTAAAAAATAACGGCATTGGTTAGGCCGGCCGTGTGTGGATAGTCTTGCAGTGTTTGAAACGACTCTTTTGACTTCCTGTCAGAACGAGTTCTTCAGGCATTTGGGTTCTTCCGAAATCGCTCAGAACCTTTTAAGATGGGTATTTATTGCAGTCAAATGACTCAGAACTGCCCAAGGTTATCGAAATCCAGGCTCAGAAAGCTCGAGGAAGCATCTCGCATGGAATTCGGGCGATTTGCCATTGTGGGCAATTTCTTTGGGGTGTATTCTGGCGACAAATCGGGTGAATGCAAAAAGAACTAAGATCTGGAGCTCGGAATTCAGGCAAGCCATGTGTTTCAATACTTGGATCAGGTACATGATTTGGTTAATACTTTGATTGAAACAGACAAATTCTTTAACAGCAAATCCTTGGTGGGTGGCCTATTTAATATCGAATGAGTTGTGGTGATATGTGGGCACACGAGGGCACACGATATAAGATAGAATTTCTCCACCTACAGTCAGGCTCGAGGGTGATTGTTTTATACTGAATGAATTGTGGTGATATGTGGGTACACGGTATAAGATATAATTTCTCCACCTACAGTCAAACTTGAGAATGATTTTTGATTTTGAGTTGGCAAAGTTCAAGGCTCAAACACAAGTACATTGAGCACCCCATGCTTGGTCTGCACAGGCTCTTTAGGAAGTCATAGTCGTTCTGGTGATTCAGGGCACTTTCCAAATCATTTTCCCAAAAAGGCTCCAACAAAATTGTCAGAGAGAAGTTGGTTCCGGTTTTTGATTGAGTTGTAAAAAATGTAAAATTGATACATGGAACATGGTATAGATATTGATATTTAGACCTTTGCGACCTCTTCTCACAGTTATGAATTGGGAGAAGGCATGTGACATTCGTATATTGTCTGTCATAGGCATGCTATCAGTTATATAGGCGTTTCAGAGACAATCTTCACCTCTGAAATAGTACATGCCCTGGTTGTGCGGCCAACAGCCATGCTGGAAAGTTGGTCCTGAAAGGCTTTACTCAGTGGTCCTGGCTGAAAGGTTAACTCTTGGTTAGCCCTTCAAAGAGTTGGTCCTAAGTGTTCATCAGCCGCATATGATATTTAAATGGATACATAGGGGGGCATTGTTTTATTCACTCTCTTTCAGAGGCTAAACTGAAGAGATCATCATAAATTTGGATAAGATCTTATATATTTTGCCCTGGATGCACAGCAACCAATCTTGAACGGCGATGTCTTCTCTTGGAGTAATTGGTCAAGTGGCTTCTAGTGGAGTAATTGGTAATGCAGCATTTGCGCCAGTGTCTGAGGTGATAACCAAAGTTTTAGTGCTAGTCAAAGACACCATTCATGCTGCAAAAGACGTGATTTATGACCAAGAGAGCCTCAGGGAACTCTCCAAGTATCTGGAAAATATTAGGCCTATTTTAACAGAGCTTGCTAATAAGAATGTCAGGGAAACTCAGACTGTTAGAAAATCTCTTGTGATTTTGGAAAGAGAACTCAAGGCTGCAAAGAATGTTATTGATACTTGTTCACAAAAGAGCAAGTTTTATCTTCTTCTCAACTGTAGGAATATTGTCAAACAATTGCAAGATATTACGAGGGAAATTGGACATGCTCTGAGTTTGCTTCCTCTTTCAGCATTGGATGTGTCTTTGGCTATTAGGCAGAAAACCGATAAGCTTTGTAAGGATATGCAGAATGCCGAGTTCAGGGCAGCAGTGGCAGAAGAGGAAATTGTTGATAAAATTGAATCTGGGATCAGAGAAAGGCATACTGATAGTGTTTATGCAAATAAATTACTTTTGCAGATTGCCAAAGTAGTGGGAGTTTCCACTGATACGTCAGCTTTGAAACAAGAATATGAAGAGTTTAAAAGGGATATGGAAGATACCATATTGAGAAAAAAAAATGAAGCAGAAGCTTTGCAAATGGAACAAATCATTGGATTGCTTCGTTGTGCAGATGTCGCATCTTCCGCCAAAGAGAGGGATCAGATATATTATGAGAAGAGGCTTTCTTTGGGAAGTCATTCTTTGCCTCCCTTACAATCCTTTTACTGTCCAATTTCTCGTGAGGTAATGGAAGATCCTGTTGAGATTTCCTCTTGTCAAACATTTGATAGAAGTTCTATTGAAAGATGGTTTGCAGAGGGGCACACAACTTGTCCCATGACTAATCAGGTGCTAATCAGCAAAGAGCTCAGACCGAATATCATACTCCGAAGGTCTATAGAAGAGTGGAAGGATAGAAATACAATGGTCACAATAGATTCATTGAAACCTAATCTGGATTCTGATGAAGAACAGACTGTGCTGTATGCTCTTAATGAATTACTAAGGTTAAGTGAGGAGAAAGAAAAGCACAGACAATGGATAGGAGCAGAAGGTTACATTCGTATTTTAGTTGGCCTTCTGGGACGGAATAAGCCATTGATTAGGAACACAACGCTAGCATTACTTTGTAGCTTGATAAAGGACAGCAGTCATAACAAGGTAAGTTACTGCTACGAGCATCGCAAGCTTATTCTTTGGTTTTTGTTGAGATGTGAAAGATGCAATATTTGCTTTTTAATTGAAATATGTCAAATTGGTTATGAAAATATGATTAAATCCATAGCTCTTTCTATATAAAGCTGTAAGTATCACCATGGATTTAATCTCTATTGTAGAGGTGTGTGTGCTGAACAAAAAAAAATATTTGTTTTCATGTATTTTGAAATTCACTAATTCAGTTGCCTTACAGGTGAAAATAGCTGAGGTGGATCGTGCTGTTGATTTTATTGTTCGCTCACTTGCACGTGAAATTGGAGAGGGTATGAAAGCCGTGGAGTTGCTTTTAGAGCTTTCAAAGGATATGGCTATGTGTGAACAGATTGGCAAGGTACAAGGTTGCATCCTCCTCCTGGTTACAATGTCAAATAGTAACAATCCTAAGGCTGCTAAAGATGCAAAGGAAGTTCTGGAGAATCTCTCGTACAGTGAACAGAATGTAGTGCAAATGGCACAGGCGAACTATTTCAAGCCTTTGATACAGAACCTAAGAGAAGGTAAGTCCGCGCTTGTTAGAGTTACTGGAATTGTCAAATAAAAACCTCATGTTTATATTGCTCTAGGTACACAGATTAGAGTCACACTTGTTAGGATGCCACTTTATCAGTAGCTTAGAGTCTCAGTAGCTTGACACTGAGAAAACCTATGGTAATGCTATCCATGGGAAGTGATTCCATTGTGAATGGCAAGTGAAATCCATACAATGATATCAGGGATGGTCAAGGGAGAAGGAAGCTATGTTCTTGCTGTTGTTTTTTTACCAATTCATCTCAGTAAATCTCTGGTTAGTACCTGGCAATACATTCTCAAGAAAGGGTCCATCTGCTAATGTTCAATAACATTTTCTTTTATTGAGAGAAAATTCAAAATTTAGTGGCATCTGAAAGACTGCTTTATTTTCTCACCTGTTTCTTTCTTTTCAATAGTTTATTTACACTTATATCAATTTGGAAACAATTAAAAATAATATCCAATTGAAAGTAATTTATATATAATATTTGGGAATGGGATAAAAATCAAATACCTACCTTTATAAGCACCTGTGGCATCTACCTTTCTGCAAACAGTTCAGTATGTGCTTTGAAAAACGTACAAGGTTGCTTTGTTGCATCTTTCTTTGAAAGTCTCTTATGCATGCTTAATTAAGAACTCAACATCAATCTAGTAGTTTCTAGAATGTGTTTCAGCTTAATCCATCAGGCCTTGCTGTGGAAGTGAATTGAAATGAAAACCCCTTCACAGATAGGAAAAGCAGGCTGAACAGGCTAAATTGTTGATGTTTTGTAGCATCGGGGAGGTATTCTCACATTGGCCTTGGTGTCGGGCATGTGAGAATCTTTGTTGGCACTCACATTGCATTTTTACTTTGTAAAAACCCCTTTTATATAGAGTTGGGGCTTGGAATTGTTGTTGTTGGGGTTTTGCACCCACTTGAAGGAATAAACAATTCTAATTTAATATTGAGTTTAGTGGAGGGCTTCTAAAGTAAGTTAGGGGCTTCTAAACTCACTTTTAGGCTCCTATAAAAGGAGAGACAATGTGAGGAGGCACTACATCTCTTATTTTGTCATCATGTGTTTGGCATGAGTGAGTGAGCACTCTTGCCAAAGGGGATTGAGGAGAAAAATTTCAGCAAGGAGGATCTTCACTTTGACAAATCTGGTCTAGGGTTTTTGGTCTTTCTTTCTTAATTTTTCTGCCAAGGAGGAGGAGTTGCACGTGTGAGATAGAGGAGGAGAGGCCACACGTGTGGGATCTGTACAGATTCATACGATGCATTAATTGGTGGTCATACCACACGTGCGAACTGTACAACAGTCGAGGTCAACGTTGTACAACCACAGGGACTACCACATGTGTGGGCCGTATAGCTGAAGGCTGCATGTGCGGACTGCAGGGCTGACGCAGGCATTCATACAGGGTGACATCAGCTAGGGTTTTTGGCAGATTTGTAAGTTGGAAGATTTTTCCTAAATTTTGCTGAAGTTGTAATTTTTTCTGAGAGGTCTGTTTTTGTCCTTGGGATCCTCAATCTGAAAATTATTCTTTGAGTAAAAATTTGTGTCTCTTGTGCACGAATGATTTCTCTCTGATTTTGTGCTTCCGCTATAATTTTCTGTCATAATTTCAGTGTAAAATTATTTAGTGATAACAGTCCTAAAATTCACTGTTTGAGGTTACTTGGAAGTAATTTTCAGATCTGAAATTGAATGCTTAAAAATTGACATGGTATCAGAGCATAAGCTCTAGAGAGAGAAGGTCATTTTCTTGAGATACAAGTTGCTGCAGATTTGTGTTCTTGTTCAAGACTGGACATAATGGTGGGCACTGTTAGAGTTGAGGACAGGTTGGAGGGGGCCACAAATTTCCGGGCCTGGAAGGCTATGATTCTTTTGCTCTTGGAAGAGAATGATCTCAAATGTGATTCTAGATCCTAACAATGCACATGAATTGGTAGCTCATACGAAGAAGGAAGTGAAGGACAAGCAAATGTTGTTGGATTCGGTGAAGGATCATTTGATTCCTCATTATTTCGAGAAGAAGATATCCAAGGAGATGTATGATATTTTGGTGGGCTTGTACGAAAGTGGGAACACAAATTGAAAGTTGATTTTGAGGCATAAGCTCCAATCAGTTGAGATGTCCAAATTAGATACAGTTGCTAGCTACCTCATGAGGATCACTCAGATTTGTGATCAACTTGTAGCCATTGGTGAGGTAGTTGATGACACATAGTTGGTGAATGTGGCATTGAATGGTTTTCCTGGGTCTTGGGAACCATTTGTGCAAGGGATTTGTGCATGAGAGAGGTTACCACCATTTGACAGACTGTGGATCGATTGCATCCAGGAGGAGGTTCAGATAGAGTTCAGGAACAAGCAAGGAGGTAGTGATGACGAGAACTAGGCCCTAGCTGTTGATGCTAGGAAGGGAAAAAGAAAAGGTTCCACAGGGAGAGAGGCATCTATAGAGCAGTGGAAGAAGAAGGACCTTAGCAAGGTCAAGTGTTTTTCTTTCCATAAGCAAGGCCACTATGCTTCACAATGTCCACAACGGAAGAAAGGGAAGCAACAAGCATCATCAACGAAGGTGGATGAGGTTGCCGACAAGCTTCATAGGGAGTTCTTATTGGTCTCCATCCTTTCTGGTACAGTTTCTGTTAGTGGGACTTGGTTGGTGGATAGTGGAGCTTCTCATCATATGACAAGATCATGGGAGTCACTCACCAGTTTGTCAGAGGTGGACTCGATATTGCAGGTGGAGCTTGGTGATAATGCCGAGTATGCAGTCGAGGGAGTTGGGACAACTTCGTTTCAGTTGGAGTTCGGGAAGCCTCTCAGGATGAGTGATGTGTTGTATGTGCTGGGGTTGAAAACGAACCTACTTTCTATCTCAACTATGGAGGACAGAGGGTATGCAGTGGAATTCTCAGGTGGATAGGTTCTTGCATGGCCAAGAGGATTGAGCATTGACTTAGCAGGGGTCATTGGTGTTCGTGATGGTGGTCTTTATAGGTTGACAAGATAGCCAACCCATGCCTTGGTACATGATAGTGATAGTCTATGCGAGCTTTGGCATAGGAGATTGGGACACTTGCATTATAGGGCTTTGCCAGTGTCGGGGAGGATGGTTACGGGTCTTCCAGAGTTTGGAGCAGAGCACCAGGGTGTATGTAGGGGTTGTGCACTTGGCAAGAATGCCAAGGCTGCTTTTCCTAGCAGTGATAGTAGGTGCAAGGGGATATTGGATCTAATACATTAAGATGTGTGTGGACTGATGACAGTTCCATCTTTGAGCGGTTACTTGTACTTTGTGACCTTCATTGATGATTATTCCAGGTGGACATGGATCTTCTTCATGAAGACCAAGGATGAAGTCTTCAGTCGATTCAGGGAGTTCAGGGCTCAGGTGAAGAATTTGACAGGGAAGAAGATCAAGGTCCTAAGGTCAGATAATGGGGGTGAGTATACCTCCAACGTCTTCATGGATTTCTTCAAGGAGGTAGGGATCAAGAGGGAGAAGACAATGTTTTACAACCCACAGTAGAATGGGGTTGCGGAGAGGAAGAATCAGACCATAGTTGAGGCTACCAGGGCAATGTTCCATGACCAGGATCTACCTATGTTGCTTTGGGTAGAGGCGTGTAACACGACTGTCTATGCTCAGAACATGAGTCCTCATAGGATCTTGGAGGACAAGATTCTTGAGGAGGCATTCACAGGAGTGAGACCAAAGATAGGGCATTTGAGGATCTTTGGTTTTCCAGTTTACATCCATATTCCTAAGGAGAAGAGGACGAAGTTAGAGCCTTCTAGGAGGAAGGGCATGTTTGTGGGATACAACGAGACTTTGAAGGCCTATCAGATCCACATTCCAGGACAACGATAGATTGAGGTTAGTTGGGATGTCAGGTTTAAGGAGGAGTCGACTTTCAGGAAGTCCCAAGAGACCATAACATAGATAGATAGTGAAGAGTAGGAGGTTCTGAAGGCTGAGGAGAGTATAAGTCCATCCAGTACAGGGGTTCAGCCTTCTGACCACGAGGAGGAGTTAGTGGATCCAGTGGACCCTCCTACTAATGAGGACATGAGGCCTAGATGGCTTCAGGATACCTTGAGAGATACAAAGAAACATGCGGAACCTAGGGGCACTTTCAAGGAGAGCAGGCCTCCGTAGAGGTTTTCGAGCTACGTGGCTCTTATGAGTAGTGTTTTAAAAACTGGTGAACCGGAACCGGCCGGTTTGACCGGTTCAAACCGGCCAATAAACTGAACCAGTCGGCTGGTTTGTCCCTAAAAACTAAAACCCCCTATAACCTAAAGCCTAAGTAACAAAAAAGTACTTGGCTCATGTTTTCTCATGCAAGTTGGAGTTGTAAGGTGTTTTGGTGTGCAACTGAGGGTTATTTTGCCTTATTAATGCTATTTAAAGAGGTCTACACCCCCTCCATTTCACCCACCCTAGTAATTAATGGTAATGTTAATTTTTTAAAGTAAAAGTGACATTCTTCTTTATCTTTCATTTTCATCCTTTTACTTAAATTTTTAACATTACCATTAATTGTTTCAGGATGTTTGAGAGTGGATCCAACCTCATTGGACTTCATATAGAGAAAGTAGAATTTTAGGTCCCATTCAAAATTCAATAGACTTAACAGTTTTCAGGATTTCAAGATTGGCAAGATTGCAATGTTTCCACTGGATTCTATCATGTATGAGGGTATGGAACTGACATTTAATCAAGAGAACCAAGCTCTTTATGTACCTCGATGTTGGTGGCATTGATTATTGAACTCTTTTGTCACGACCCCAGTAAAAATGTACCCTTCACTCAAGTATAAACTCTTCAATTGAACTCTTCTCTTTGTCGTTGTGTCAGGTGACTTAGTAGTGTATGTGCACACCAACCTCCGTCTTATATACAAGCAAAGAGAAGAGTGGTTGAAGGGAAAGACAAAGATGTGGGATGTGTTTTCTGATGATATGGGTTTGAACAACAGTGTTGAGTTGGCATTAACCAACTTGGATCTTAATGAACTAGTGCTAGAGCTGGTCACTTTTGATGATGGTGATCCTCTTGAGGGGTCATCCTCCAGAGTCCACATCAACAAATGCACAAATTTCATTGGATATAGGGGAGGAGGAGGAGGAGGAGAGAGCAGTGGTAGTGATGCCAATCTTGATGATTATGACATGGAGGACTACTGACAGTCATGACTCATGAGCTATGAGATTCTTCCATCTACGGTTCTAGTATCTACCCTATGGCTATTTTGTATTTGTCATTGGCATTCACACCTATAGTATTAGTGACTCTAACTTAGTATGTTATTTTATGTTGTAGAGGCCATTTAGAGCCTCCTTGATTATGTATTTATGTTCCGATCTCTAGATGTGTATTGCACTTGGTGTCGTTTTGACATATTCATGAGCATACTTTGGATATGTTGTCTCTAATTGTCTCTAATGCTTTGGAAACATGATTTAAAATCTTAAAAATATTTTTTTTTCATTAAAATTTAAATATTTTATGTATTTTTTAAAAAACCAGTTCATTGAAACCGGTTCCAGTTCCGGTTCAGGTTGGACCCTTGATCGGTTTCGATGCTGGTTTCGATGCTTGTTCCGGTTTTTAAAACTATGCTTATGAGTAGCATAATTGATTCCGAGCCTTCTAGTTTTGAGGAGGCAGTAGGCCAACAGGTTTGGAGGGATGCCATGATGGAGGAGTATCAGTCCATCATGAAGAATGATGTGTGAGACATAGTTCCGAGACTGGAAGGGAAGTATGTGGTGACACCCAAGTGGATCTATAAGATCAAGCATGCTGCAAATGGTAACATCGAGAAGTACAAGGCGAGGTTCGTGGCGAGAGGGTTCTCCCAGAAAGAGGGAGTGGACTATGAGGGGACTTTTGCTCCAGTCGCTAGGTATACTTCTATCAGGGATGTTATTTCTCTTGCTTTGGTTATGGCGTGGAGGATACATCAGATGGATGTGAAGAGAACATTCCTTAATGGTGTGATTGAGGAGGAGGTGTACATAGAGCAACCTTAGGGCTTTGAAGTACATGGGAGGGAGTCCCATGTTTGCAGGTTGAAGAAAACTTTGTTCGAACTCAAGCAGGCATGCAGGGGATGGTACTTGTTGCCGCCTTTGTGCACACTTGTGTAACGTGGAAGAAATCTTCAATCCACTTAGTGTGTCTTTAGGGGCAAGTCTCAAGTCAAGGTGTTGTCACCTGATCCTCAACTCCTCCGTCTAGGCCAACTCCTAGCGAAGCCAGGGGGGTAGTCCCTAAATCAAATATACTAAGGCTTGAAACTAAATCCAAGTAAAATAGTATTCTAGGAGTTTATTTCAAAAGACACAATATAAAGTAAATCTACTCTAAGAGGATATATCTTTCATTGACCACAATCACATATACATAAAGAGATACTTGCATAAAAAGGATACTCAAGATAACTCTGATATGATGCAAGTAGATAAAGGAAATACTTCCAAGATATAATAACAAGTGCTTGAGAAATAAATATACTTGAAGCAAATGGATTTGTCTATATAAAACAATGAGACCAGTGCCTTAAAGAGATAGTGGGCAGTTTGAAAGTATTGATTGTTTATGAAAATTTGTCTTTGAGATTTTTTTTTCCAAGGAAAAAAGTGTAATTTTATATCATCAGTTGTGATCAAAATTACATTTTGTAGATACACTTCTAGAGTGTATTCATATGATCTGTATGTCTTTGTATTTGCTTCAAAGCTCGTTGTAGTCCTTCCTTTTATAGTTCTGTGTTCAAATCCGTTAGGATTTTTACAAAATTTGCAAAATATTTTGCTGCATATAGTTGTCCATTCCAAAAAGTATCCAGTGTTCACATGAAGGTTTTTTGTTGTTCCTGAAAGTGATCATTTACAAACTCTGAATTTTTCCAGTGGCCCAAGTCCATGTGTGAGCCTTCTTTCGAAGCCCGATCCGCCTCTTCATTTCTTTCCCTGTACACATGATGGCCGGTAAAAGAATCAAATAACATCTGTAGAGATTTTATGTCTTCCACAATATTAACAAGTCTGATATTTGTGCATCTTTGAGTACCATTAATCCAGTTTATCACATTTTTTGAGTCTCCATAAACTATTATCACTTTACAGTTCTTTTCAAGTGCAAAGGCCATGAGTAGTTTGAGGCTCATTAGTTCTGCGTAATTGTTTGTTCCTGCTCCCATGCCAGAAGTCAAAGTGTAGTAGTGTGAGTTTGAGAAGTGTAAAATTCCTCCTCCCCCACATCTATAATTTTGGGAGGCTCCATCAAAAAAACCCCAAGGTTTTGTTTTATCAATGGTGACTTCTCTTATACTTCTAGTCTTGAATCTTCGTTCAATTGGTAAGTATGAAGAGAGGATGGCCAAGCTTTTGAGTGTGGTTTTTTCGGGTACTAGAAAAGCCTCTTTAAAAATGACTTCATTCCTAGCAAGCCAAACACCCCAAATGATAAGCAGGGGCAACAATCTGTAGACTTTAAATCCTCTGTTCTCCCACCAGTCCCTCCAGGCTTGTTCCAAAGAGTGGTTGATCCACCGAAAATGTTCACCAAAAATGTCGTTTCAGAATTCTGGACACTTCTGTCCACACCTCCTTTATATAAATATAGTCTATGAAGAGGTGCTGTGTTGTTTCTCCTTCTGTTTTACACAGAGAACACCTACTAGGGCCAGAAAAATTTCTTTTTTGTAGTATGTCTCAAGTTGGAACCTTGTTTGTTAACACACTCCACATAAATAGTTTCGATTTTGCAGGACAATTTATTCTCTAGAGTTTTTTCCACTACCAGACCGGTTCAGCTTGGACTTGTTCTCGGATTAAGAAGGTATACCCTTCCTTTGGAGTGTAGAGACCTATGGCAGTTCGGTCCCAAACAAGTTCATCCTCTTGATCCCTTAATCTTACCTGAGTTTCTTTTAGGGCTGTAATGTATCTTTCCAGCTTTGTTGTTTCTGCATCATCTAGTTCGAGACCAACAACCAACTTCCATCCTTGAGTCCAGATGTTTGTAGCATCTAGATCGACAAGTTTGTCTAAAGTGTCAAAGCCTTTGATTCTCAAAAGAAAAATAAGTTGATCTGAAAGAAGGTGCTAGCCTTCACTGCGCATCCAGGGGTCTGCACCCAACCTTACTCGGTGACCATTTCCTATTTTCCAAGCCAGTCCTTCCCCGATAACTGAGAAGGATTTGATAATAGCCTTCCAGATGACCGATACTCCTTTCAAACATTTTCGAGCCCGTTTGATCCACGTCTCCACAGAATTAGGTTCAATGTATTTTTTTGTAACTACTTTTGTCCAGAGACTATTTGTAGTTATCATTTGCCAACCCCCTTTTGCAGCCAATGCTTTTGAGAAAACATGAATGTTTTTTAGTCCCCATCCTCCTAGAGCCTTTGGGACAACGATTCTTTTCCAACGAACCCAAGGGGTCACATGAGAATCTTTTTTCCCACTCCAAAGAAAATTGAAGGTGAGTTTTCGAGCTGCCTCCAGTATTCCTTTAGGAATCCAAGAGAGTGACATCAAAAAAACTGGAATAGCTTCCAAGACCGATTTAACTAAGAGTCTAAGACTAGTCTACCTGCCCTGGAAAGCCATCTGTGACTCCAAGATACGAGTCTTTTTTCCAGTTTTTTTAGAAGCCAAATCCAATCCTCTTTCCTGTAGTCATTTGGTTTTAAAACAAAACTCAGGTACTTCATCCCTTCTTCTAAAGTTTTTTCTGAAAAGGGAAAAGGTTGTCTAAAATGTCCCCTTTCTTCATTTGAAAGTAGATTTTTTGTGAGGGTGGATTTCTCTTTGTTTATGATCATTCCTGTATCTTTGGAGAAGAGATTTAAGATGTTTTTTAGGGTCCCAGCCTCCAATCTGGATCCCGAAGTGAAGATAAGAATATCATCCACAAAAAGAAGATGTGTAACTTGAAGAGAAGAGGTGAGTTTAATTCCGAGAAAGGATCCTGTTTGTTTTTCAGCTGAAAGTGCTCTGCTTAGGCCTTCAACTACTAGGAGAAAAAGCAGAGGGGAGAGTGGGCAACCTTGTCTTATACCCCTTTCAGATCTAAGAAAAGGCAAGGCCGAACCATTTATGAGCATTGAGAAGGAGACAGTAGTAATGCAACGCATAATCCATCTGATGAAGGGGACTGGAAAGCCTAAATGTGTTAAGAGGAGACGTAGATAGAGCCAACTTACTCTGTCGTAAGCTTTGGAGAGATCGATTTTAAGGACAACACTTTTTAATTTTCTGGATTTTATGCTGTGTAAAGCTTCTTGTGCCACCCCTATCGCTTCGCGGATCTGTCTTCCTTCCAGAATTCCGAACTGTTCGCTTGAAATATTGTAGAGAGGATTCTTTTTAATCTTCTTGCTATGACTTTGGATATGATTTTGTAAATGCAATTGCAAAGTGAAATTGGTCTGAAGTCATCCAAAGAATCCAGGTTGTCTTTTTTTGGGATTAAGGCTATACAAGTGGAGTTTAGGCTTAGTGGAATTTGACCTGTTAGCCTGATCTCTTCTACTAACCTTAGAATATCTTGTCCAAGGAGATTAAAGAAGCCCAGAAAAAATTCAATGGTCTATCCATCTGGTCCTGGGCTTTTGTCCACTTCTTTTAACTCCTCTAAGGACACTTCCTCCATTAGTATTCTGTTATCCTCCTCATTAGCGAAACTAGGGAAGTACTGTGTCATTCGGACCACTTCTTCTATGGTAGCCTTGTTTTCTGCTTTGTAAAGTTCTTGGAAGTACTTTTTCCCTATTCTTGACATTCCTTCAAAGGTATGTTCCTGGGTTCCATCTTGGTCCTTAAGGTGCCAAATGGTGTTAGAACACTTTCTACCTTTTGCATAAGCTTGAAATTTTTTTGTCTTCTCATCTCCACTTTTCATCCAGATGGCTCTGTTTTTTAATCTCCACATCTCTTCCTTTTCCTTGATTAGTCTGTTTCTCTTTTCTTCCATTCTGAGCTCCGACAAGAGCTTTAGTTGGTTCTCCAGATTTTTGAGTTCCAAATCCTCTGATAGTTGTTTCTGATTAGCCCAAATCTTTGTTTTTTGTTTGATTCTTTGGAGGTTTTTAACAAAGTGAGCAGCAGTCGAGTAGTTTCTTTCTTGGGTAAAGGGGGACCAGTTTTCTGTTACCAGCCTAGTGAAAGAGTCGTCAGTTAACTAGGTCCTGTTGAATTTGAAAGGGCTTGGTGGCTTGTTCGACCCTTTTCTTATTTCTAGAAAAATAGGACAGTGGTTTGAAATGCCTCCATAACCAACCCATTGCTTTAGGTGTAGAGGATTTTCTAGCAGAGTGTCCGTTATCAGGAAAGGATCCAACCTTTTGGCTACATTGGCTTCCCCCTCTCTGTTATTTCTCCAAGTTGGTTTGAGTTTTATAGGTTCAATGTCCAATAAGTTGCACTCAACCATCTTTTGAGTGAAAAAACTAGTCAATGGATCTGCCCTCGCATGTGTTCCCCAAACTTTAGAAAAACCCAGTGAAAAGTTTAAGTCCCCCTCCAAGTATAACTTGTTGATCTTTCAAGAAGGACTTCGTGAAGATCTTGTCCCAATATGGGCCTCTATTTTGACAAGGGCCGTAGATGTTGACGATGTTAAGAAGATCTTCCAACTCTGACGAGAGGGCTGTAATACCAATTCCTGATTCAAATCCCCAAGAGTTGATGACTTGTATAGATCGGGTATTCCACCCAATAGCTAGTCTTCCAGATCTTCCAGTTGAGCCCAAAGTTTCGAAGTTCTAGCCTGGGATTAATGAAATTAGTCTGGATTTTACTTCTTCTCCTTCCCCCAATGTTTCTTGTAGGAGAAGTATATCAGGGTGTTTTGAGTCGATCACCCTCTTTAGGGTTGGTCTTTTGAGGGGGCCAACGAATCCCCTACAGTTAAAGGAGCAACATTTCATCAGGGTCCCTTTCCCAGGGCTCGCCTTGCTCTAAGCGCATGTTCAATAGAGAGTTGTTTCCTAGCCAGGAGATCACTCTTGGCTTTCTTCTGTGCCTTCGAAATAAAAGATTTTCTCCCCCGCCCGCTTTTTTCCATGGTTGTCTGCTCCATGGCTAAACCCCCCAAGGGTCCTTTACTCAATGACCTTAAGAAATATCACCCTGTAGAGGTGGCTGAGGAGGAGGAAGAGTTCTCTTCTACAGAGTTGGGACGAAAAACTTTTGGAGGGGCGGATGTAGTGGGATCCAGTGGGGCCAAAGTCTATAAGGTGAGCAGGGGAGGAGGGGGGCGGGGGAGTGGGTAGGGAGAGGCGGGAGAGAAGGAGTCCTCAACCACTCATTGCCATTTAAAATTAAATTGTTTATTAAAACCGTAATAGGGGGAGAAGAGTTTGAGGAAGTACCCGAGGACGCAAGAGGTGCCAGTCCCGACACAGTCTTGGAGGGGCTCCGAGCTTCTAATCCTGATTTAGAAGCAAGTCTTGAGCAGTGAATAGGTTCATGGTGTTCCATTATCAGGGCCTCCGAAAAAGTGTCAGTCTGACATTCTTGTTCCTTCTGAGATCGAAGACCGTCGCTTGTGGACGCAGCACGTGAGGTTAAGTTTTGAAGTCGCCCTTTATCCAATTTGTAAACTGCTCCTCTGGTTCTGACTGGTAGCTTGCGGCTCTTAATCAGATGTCCATATTGATGGCATCTCCTGCACCTAAAAGGAATGTTTTCGTAATCCAAGCTCTGAGTGTAGGTGTAGCTTCCCCAATTGAGATCAACCTCTTCTCCAAGACCTTCCCTGATGTTTAAATTGACCAAAATTCTTACCACCTTCCTTTGTTTCGTTTCTTTGAAGGTCATGTCAGCATCCAGAAAGTCGCCTATGTAGTTTCCGATTGATTTGAAGTGTTCATAGGACCATAGATGAAGGGGGAGCGCAGGGAGTCTTCCCCAAACCGGAATTTTATCCAACCGTTCTGTACTTGCATCAAATAGTGGACTCCAGGGTTTGAGAAGAAGGGGAGAATTGTTTATACTCCCAGGTTTTTCTAGCGCCCACTTGGAGTGCTCAGACTGTTGGAAGGTAAAAGCATACCAATTCCTGTTCAGTTCAACAATCTTAGGGATATATCCTAGATGTTCCTTCCAGACATTATGCATCCAATCAATGACAGCTCTGAGTGCAAAATTTATTCCATTGGCTCGGCCTACCAGGGTTTGGTTTGCCATGTGGATAATCTGGCTAATCTCTACTTCTTCACCGAGGGCCAGGTTTCCAATCTTCCCTTTTGTTTTTATGCTTTTCCTTTTTAACCTGTGCCCTTCACCTACCTTCACTTGAGAGCCACCACGATCCGGATTGCCGCCAGAGAAAAGAGGAGGGGGTGTCGCTTGAGAGCGTTCATTAGAAAGAGAAGACCAGTCACAACCTCTATGTTCCCCTGCCTCTAATAGAGCCGAGATGAAACCCTTGTCAGAGGGAAAAGAGGGAGATCCTTCTGAGCCTCGTTCTGTAAAAACATTTGGAAGACCTGAAACCCCTCCGTGAACACCAGAGGTACTAAAGCCTGGAAGAGGAGATGAGGGCGAGGAGAGTAAAAAACCTCCTTCAGCTTGGTTAAACCATTTCAAATTTGAGGCCCGTTGCGGACTGAGAGAGGGTAAAGAAAAAACTGTAGGGTTGCAAAGACCAGTTATCCAGGGTTTAGAGAAGTCTCCGAAAAGGACGTTATCGAGCAGAGGAGTCTGGAGAGAAAGCCCCGTCTCAATCGTCGGAGACTATTGAGGTAGGAGAGGAGCTTCCCCCAAACCCACCAGCTGGTCAGAAAAACCTCCACCTGTCATTTCCCTAGTCAAAACGACATCCAAAGGGGCAGATTCCACGTAGGTAGTGGTATCCATAGGGGTTTGCGGGGAGGGAACTTCCATCGAAGGGAAAAAGAAATGCTGAGAAAACCACTGGAAAAGACTGAGAAAGGGTAAACAGTCAAGAGACTGAGAAAAACCAGAGTGTTCCTAACCGCAGACCAAGGGATGGAAAATGCTCCTTAACCGCAAGTTGGTACGGTTAATTCGTTGCTTGATTGCAGTGGTCCCCATCTTGTCTTTGCGATTTTAAGGTAGATTAATGTTGGATTAATTTTATTAATTGAATGCTTGATAAAACAAATCTATGCTAAATGTGGCCTCTCAAGAGGTTATCCCTTTAGCTCAAAGATTTGCAGAGAACTTGTTGAAACCCAATGGTTTCACCAACAAGCCCACTAGAGGTGTCGGAGGTCCAACACGGAGGGGAACACGCTCGAGGTATTCCGTGAAACTTCACACACTCCCCCTAGGTAGTTCTTTGAACCAAACAATTGTCCTCTTTTGAGATTGTCCTATTACAACTACTCCACACTGACCAGGCTGCTGTGTTTGAAACTTATTCCCAAAAGATCGAGGCAAGCTCGCAACTAGAAGGGTCAAGAACAAGCACCGGGAGTTGAGGGGAAGGTTTATTTTAAACAGAAAGTAAAATACTGAAAAGCAAATGTTTCCTAATTACTAAAGTCCTCATTGACCAACCTATTGTGAGGAGCTGAGGGGATAGGTTTATTTGCCAACTTGAAATTGCATAAATAAAAGAAAACTAAACTAGCAACTAGTGTTCTACTTTGCAAAAAGGAAACTAAATCTAAAGTTGTGATTTATTTTAACTTATTCTTTAGATGTAAGATTGTTTGAACTTATAAGCAAAAGAAAGAATATCACACGAAAATGCTCAAAACCACAACACCAACCCTCTTAAGGGGGAAACAAAAAGTGAGGCCTCCCTTGGCACACTTATTTTATTAACTCAGCTACAAAGGTCTCTTTTAGAGACTTGGGATCCTTATAGAAATGGATTGAAAAGGTTTACAATCTTTTTCAAAGTTTTATACAAGTATAAGGTACTTTTTGGGGGTTCTTGAGGCTTAAAATTTTCAAAATTCGGGCAGCATTTCCCCTTGTCTTTTCACCAATCTGCAAAGACAGCAAGTTAATTGGGGCAAAAGATGCCCAAAATGCTATTGGAAGACCCTACAAAAAGGTGTTAGTCAATGTACAAAATTATAGAAAAAATAGCTAAGTAAAACAACACTAAAAAGGGGAATTAGCCCCAAGTAAAATAAGAAATGAGAGGCCTTTTCTCTATGATATTACTTGCTGGGCCAAGGAGGCCACCTAGGGGAACGCCCACCTAGGGCGCACAAGTCAATCACCTAGGGGCAACACTTCTTCACCTTTTGATGATGAATTAAATATATGTAAAACAAATGGTTCCCTTGGTATATAAGGTGAACCGGGACTAAAATAAAGCATTCTTACCTTTTCTTCTGAAGCTATGTGTCTTGGTTGTTTTCTTTTCTGAGTTTGCATTTTACGTTCATGAAAATTTTGTTTTTAGGGTTTTTGAAGAATAACCAGTGCGCCTTCCTTCATGGCTGCCTCCTGGTGACTTCGTTTGCCATGCTTCCACCTCTGAGAGCAAGCTTATCTCATTAGCTAGCCATTCTCTCAGGGAGCAAATCATTTCCTTCGAGTTTTCTGGGGTTTGCGCCCTTGCTGGTTTCTTCTTTGTGGGAATGAAGTGAGTGCGCCCTCTTCCATGGCTGCACTAGGCTTCTCCCACTAATCCCCGGAGGTCACTCTGAGATTGCCAAAACCTCTTGGCCACTCTCGGATCACCTTGGTCTGGATCCCCATTTGCTTGGTCACCCAAACTAATGGTGCGCCCCTGTTCATATTTGTGCCCCTGAGGAGAGTTTTTGGTCAGAAGCCGAGCTATGGCTTGCGTGGTCACCTTCTCCTGTAGATCACCTCCTTGGGCAGATCAATTGGTATCAGAGCCTCAAGATCCATGGAAAAGCTTCCGATCTTGAAGATTGAGCCAAATTTTTTTGGGGGGTTTTCATGAAATAATCCAGAGTTTGCCTATTCCAGGGTTTCCATTTTATGCAAGAAGATCCACAGATCTCATAAGCCCCAAGGGCGCCCACATCTCCATTGCCACAGAGAGGAGCTCCACAGATCTAAAGCAATACAGATCTCTCCCTCTAGACCAGTTCAAGCTTCGTTGCCTCAAGGTTTTGAGTCCTCTGTTCAGCATTGCAACCTAGGGGCGCCTTTTCTCTTCAGCTGGCCTCACAATGCCTTCACGCAAAGATCCTTTGGTAGTCGACTCAGATTCCAACACATCAAATCCTGTCCAAGATCTTGCCACCGTCCTCAATGAGCTGCTCATAATGCAACAACAAAACAATCCGGATCCATTCCGGTTGGACACTCAAGTCCAACTACCCAAGTTTGCTGGGCAAACGAATGGTGAAATGGTGGATTCTTGGATCCGTAGCCTATCCACCTATTTCAATACATGTCCAGGCCTTACCGAGGAAAGAAAACTTCAGATTGCCGCCTTGCAATTAGAACGACTGGCACAAACTTGGTGGGATATAGAGCAAGAGAAGACCACATTTGTGATAGAGATTGGGGATGCTCCAGAATCCTCTACTTCGCAACCCATCAAAACTTGGGCTCAACTTTTTGAAGCTTTGAGAAATCGCTTCTACCCACCTGGGTATGTGCAATCCTTATGGATCAAATGGCACCAACTTCGACAACTCCCTTCACAAGGAGTGCAAGGCTACATAGACTTCTTCTGCAAGATGTGCCTCTTACTTCATGTTCCAGATCTGGAAGAGGTATTCATATTAAAATTTGTGGCTGGCTTATTAATTCAATTCCGTCGAGAAGTAGAGCTGTTTGAAAATCCAACTTTAGATAAAACATTTCAGAGATCTTTGGCTATAGAAAGGAAAGTCGCTCCTAGAGGTCGTATTCCTTAGTCTCGCCCTTACACCAACCCCCTCACCTCTCAACCATCCAGCTACCATCCCTCAGCCCGCTTTCCACCTCCTCAGACTCAAAACCCCACACCCAATACAACTACAAGGACACCCTGGTGCTCATTCCACAAAACTACTTCACACTATTCCTCAGATTGTTGAATCCTCCAAAATCTAAAAACCAACAAA